>VUQH01090585.1:10299-23609 GCA_015106775.1 Etroplus canarensis | reverse complement strand
GAAGTGTTCAGTCCCCAGTGAGCTGTTGGAAAGTTGTTTGTCAATTTCCTTGATCTCTTCTTTGTTCTCAGAATTCTTGCATTTTTCTTTATACAGCTCTCTAAGTTCAGACAGTTTTATACGAGACACATTATCAAGGTTCATTCGCATCCATTTCAGGAAATAAAACCTCTCAGTTCCTGGGCTTGATATTGCATTAATGAAGCATGTCATAGCTTCAGATATGTCATAAGAGTTCTGTTTTTTACGAAGTTCTCCTTCCTTTAATTTAAGCCCAGCTTTATATTTTTCTAGGTCTTCAGACCCAACTTTTCGAAGTCGAAATTCTTCCTTCTCTAAACAGGTCAGTTCTTTCCATATGTCACCTTGCCGGGGAAGCTGATCTTCTTTGTATTTAAGGATGTCTTGAATCTCTGCAGTGATGGCTTCTGCATTTCTCTTTGCAGTCTGGCACTCTGGAGAGTCTTCGTCAACCAGGATCCCCAGTTCATGGGCAATGTCTGCCATTTTCTCGATTTTCATCTTCATCTTTGAATTTTTAATTACATCACTGACTTTTTCCCTCATAGTTTTGACAAAGTCTGCATCATTTTTCTGTTTTGTCTTAATCATGATGTTATTATTATTCAAGCCCAACTTCTTTGCTACTTCTTCTATACTGTCCAAATTGAAGCTCTTGGTGTGATAGTTGCCCACCAGGAAGATCTGTGCCTTGTGGTGTTGGTTTGTAAGTAATTTGCATTCAGAGTCCATATGGTCAAAGAACACAAAGACTGCTGCAGATGTCTGACACAAAAAGGAGTATTGTGTTTCAAATGAAGTGATGTCCCCACGAAGGTTAGCTACTGCCACAGGCTGACTGAAAATATCAATGTTTGTGTTTCCACCAGGAAGATACCAAGTAATTTCAGTCAGTCCATTGGATATTCTTCTTGGAATGTCACCACACTCCATGTCTTGATGAACAAAGGTGTCATGGGACTGCTGAGAATTGCTCAGAAGCTTGTTGAGAATCTCTGACTTGGACAAGGAGCACTCACCCAGTCTCACAAATGAGACCATTGGAAGTTCAGAGAGAACAACTCTTTCTTCGATGAAGCCCTTGGATTGTGAAAGAGACTGAGGTCTGTACTTTTTAACAATGTCTCTCATGGCCCACAGCATGAGGATGCACTGTTTGGTGTCACAATTGGGAAGCAGAAGAGGAACAGAAAAGTGACACAAAGACATTTTGAGTGTCATTTCCTGCTGTAGAAAACCATCAGAACACAGAAAGAGAGCAGTGATTATGTCAAGGGGGTTTAGCATGTCACCTGTGTTTGGATTGCTGATCAGATTTTTAAGATCTAACTTTGTACTCTCTGTTTCATCATCACAGTTTGACTCACATACTGACTGACATTTGACATTCCTAGCTGTCACGTTAACCATCATCATTTTCTTTAGAAAATACCATGGATGGTCTGATTTACACTGGACAGACTCATCAACTGTTGTTTTCTCATAAAGTTCAAGTATTTTGCTGAGTGATAGCTTCTCTCTGTAGAATTGCTCCAAACTGAGATCCTCCAGTAAGCTCTCCAGGTGCATCTCTGTGGATTAGCACAATGACAATTAACATACCGTCAGTTTAATCTTCTTTAAAGCGTGGACCCAAACTTCCGTATTACAGTTTTTTCTCCAAATGTGACTATACTTTCAATAAATCATCACACTGAAAGATTTTGCATACTGCTTTCAATCCTTAAAATAAAGGAGCTGCCATTGTCATTGATCTTATCCATATTTATCCTTTTAACTCTATCTTTTTGGTATGATTTTTATGATCTGTAGTTTTGTTTGTGTGTTTCCTTTGTCTTCTTTTCCTGTTATTACATTTTCAGCTTAGTTTGATTTAGAGTATATAGCATGGACTCGCCAGTCACTTCATTTCATTTCATTGGTTTCTTTTTATTTTGACAAGCCAACAGCATCCCAGCAGCAAGAAAAAGCAGAACATATGAAAACAATAAATGTTCAAGGACACTGACATGTAAAAAGGGAGTGGGAAGACGTAAATACTTATTAAATCCCACCCCATTTTTTATCTTTTACATCATAAAATTTTTTTTTTCTCCTGCCTCGCAGAACAATCCATTGAACCATAACTAAAAGCAAAGTATAACATAACATTCTCCTTTTCCATACAAAACAATTTCCCATGATCATCCTTACTTCAAGGCATTATATTAAATGTTTACAAACTCTATTTTCAGAAGAGTTAGAATATTTCTAAAAATGAAATAAAGCCATAAATCTGTGATATGTGTTACCACCCAGAAAATGTACAACATAGCTATGTTATTAGGACAGAATAGCATGCCTAAAGGAGAATATACTATACTTTAAGTTAATCTTGTGTAAAACATATTACACTTTTATGTAATCCTGTTTTAGCTCATTGCTTATGCATATGGAGTGTGATGTCAGTTAAGTAACAATACATCATCAGTCTGTGTCTCTGCTTTTGTTGGCTATGAGATGTGGGACCTAGCGGCTCAGACAAACTATTACATAAAAATAAGCAGAGCTGGGGAGAATAAAGTTGCCAAATCCTTTCATTCCAAGGGTGCAACATATGGTCAAAGAAATTTTTTTTCAATAGTTTTGCTGACCGACTTAATTGCAATTTGTAATTATAGAAAATTTTGAATTCGATGGCTGCAACTTCGTGGGTGGATGGGCATCAGATGCATCACTGATTACAAGAAGAGTGCTGCACAGTGCCCTGAGGACCAGAACTCCCAGACACCCTGAATGTTCTACACCCGCTTTGAAGCCTCCAACACCATCATTCGCTCCCAGCTCTACCCCCTCCCCCAGCGAGCCCCCAGTCATCAACCTGCCAACAGAAGAGGTGAGGAAAACGCTGCAGAAGATCAACTCCCGGAAGGCCCCAGGCCCAGATGGGATCCCAGGCAAGGTTCTGAAGTTCTGTGCTCACCAGCTGTCTGAGGTTTTAACGGACATTTTTAACACCTCACTGTCCCAGGCCAGAGTCCCACCATGCCTCAAGACATCCACAGTCATCCCTGTGCCAAAGTCCTCTGTAACATGCTGTCTCAGTGATTACTGCTCAGTCACCCCTGTCACCATGAAGTGCTTCAAGAAGCTTGCTGCCAGTTCAGATTTATCTCCTATTGAAAATGTCTGGGGCATCATGAAAAGGAGAATCAGGCTAAAGCAATCACAGACTGTTGAGCAGTGCAAGTGCTATGTTAAGCAAGAATGGAGAACATTTCTTGTCGCAACACTAGAACAATTACTACCCTCAGTTCCAAAACTATTAAAGCACTATTTAAAGGGAAAGGTGATGCAACACAATGTTAAACATGCTTCTATTTCAGCTTTTGTTCAATGTGTTGCAGCCATCAATTTCTAAATTTAAGTATATGTTATAGTCTGGGTGTCCAGTGCCCCTCTCCAGGCAGGGCTTGACTGGCTGGATCCCTAGGAGGTGTGCCTCCCAGGTGCAGCAGTGGAGCGTGTTACACATCTGTCTCCCGTCTCTGCAGTTGTGGCAGAGATGGGAGACAGTTGTTGTTATAGCTACAAGTGGAAATGTCAGGCTCCTTAGTTCTTTCCAGTCTTGTTGTTTCTCTTTGACTCATCTTGTCCCCTCCGTCAAATCATTCCCTCTGGTGTGTCTCCTTGCCGCTTCAGAGCTCCTCTAGATATGGACTCAAACCCTGCTTGCACTACCTGCCCATTTTCACTGTAGTTCCTATTATAGTTTGAAAAATATTTCTTCATGTGCTTTTCTTTGTTTTCCTTCTGTCCATTATTCTTGTCCCTCATTAGTGTCTGACTGGTCCTTACTTCCATTTTCTTCTTGGTGTTTATCGTTGGCAGTGGCTCAGTGCTACAGCGAATGGCAGAGAACCAGAGGGCTGCTGATGTGCTGCTGTTTCGGAGGCCTGTGGAGGCTGCTGGAGCCCACCCCCATATATCCAGTTGTAATTTCCCCAATAGGGGATTAATAAAGTATATCGATTTCCTTGTGTTTTTACTTTTGATCTTGCTTTGGAATTTTGGAATCTTTTCTGATTTTTTTTTAATGTTGTCCCTCTATTATGCTAATGGACAAAATTCTCGATGTCCTCTACAATCGGGGATTGCTTTGTTTTTCATTGGGACAGCAGACTTCAGGACACCATGATGCCTCCAGCTGTGTTTACAAAGAATAATATACACAGAAGACCAACTTATACAACTCATCCTGACCACTTTTATTTAGAAACCAGTTTTGGATATTCCAGATGACATGGGGAGGAGAACACATGGGGGGTGCAGAGGGGGAAAATAAAAGAGGAAAATGAGGGACAACGAAAGACAGCAGAGAGCGATGGAGGAAAGGAAGTGTAAGCCGTGCTTGCCATCTGTTGTCATGGGGAATATATATCACTGAGTAATAAAATGGAGGAGATCGTCACTTTTTCAAACTCAGGGGAAATTCAGTGAGTGCAGTGAATGTGTTTTATGGAGATGTGGTCACGTTCCTGATGACAATGTGACTATAAACGGATTTTCCATCATTCAAGATGACAGACAACATTGAACTGTGTGCTGTCGGTCTCGGTTATGACATGAGTTTTTACCCACATTGCAGTCACTGTGTATGTTCCCCCCTCGGCCTTAAAGACAATACATTCTGCAATAGCCCAGTTACAGACTGCTCACCCGAGTGTGCTCATTGTTATCTTAGGCGACTTTAATCATGTGACACTCAACAACACACTGACCACTTTCACACAATATGTGAGCTGTCCCACCAGAGGTGAGAGGACAATGGATCTGCTGAATGCAAACATTAAGGATGCATGCAGCTCCTCTGCCCTCCCCCTGCTAGGTGGGTCAGATCACAACCTGGTTCACCTTAGCTCCCTAGTTCCTCTAGTTAAGAGGCAACCTGGGACCATGAAGACAGTAAGGGGATGGTCAGAGGAGGCTCTGGAGACACTGCGGGGCTGTTTTGAAGGGACTGACTGGCAGGTATTCTGTGAGCTGCAGGGTGAGGACATTGATGGGCTCACAGAATTAATCACAGACTATATTAACTTTTGCACCTATGCCATTATCCCTTCAAAAACTGAAGTTTTAAACAAACAACAAACCATGGGAGACAAAGGAAAAGAGGGCCTTCAGAAAGGGAGATAAAGAGGAGGTGTAGAAAATTCAAAAGGAACTGAAAAGAAAAGGGAAATGATGACAGTGTGGACTGGGCCAACAATTTAAATCTGTTCTTTAATAGATTTAACCATAGTGTAGCTGCTAGTCTGCAACCACACGTCACCTCCTCCCTCCTCTAACCTCCTCTCTCAACCCCCACAGCCCTCAGACTCCTGGCACTCTCACCCTCCAGAACAACTCCTCTACCCATCCCTCAACTGTCATCTTCTCTGCCAATCAAGTTCAGAGTCTGCTAAGGAAGATCAACCCTATGAAGTCTGCAGGTCCTGATGGTGTGAGCCCCAGGGTCCTCAAAGCTTGTGCCTCTCAGCTTTGAGGGATACTGCACCATATTTTCAAGCTCAGCCTTCGGCAAAGTGGGGTTCCTGTACTGTGGAAGAGGTCATGCTTTGTGTCTGTGCCAAAAACCTCACGTCCCACAGACCCTAAGAATTACAGACCCATGCACTAACCTCACACATCATGAAAACAATGGAAAGACTCATCCTTGGCCAGCTCCGACCAATGGTCAGCCCCCGAATGGACCTAATCCTGTTTGCCTACGAGCCCCAAACTGGAGTGGAGGACGGGGTCATCTACCTGCTTAATAATGTCTATACTCACCTGGATAAACAACTGAACACTGTGAGGGTCATGTTCTTTGACTTCTCCAGTGCATTCAACACTGTCATGCTGGCTGTGCTAGGTGAGAATCTGACAATGATGGGGGTGGATGCCTCCCTAGTGGCCTGCATCACTGACTAGCTGACTGGCAGATGACATTATGTGCATCTAAAGCAGTGTGTGTGTCACACTATGTTCACATTGCAGGTCAATTCTGATTTTTTGCTGAGATCTGATTTTTTGTGTGATTGTTCACATTATAATTTAAATGCGACCGCCATCAGACTCTATTGTGAACAGTCTACGGCCCTGAAGCGATGCGTATGCACAGAAAAACGTGTGACATCGCACTCAGAATGCTGTTTATGGAAGTAAATATGGATTCTACACATGTCAGCATGTGAGTAAAATTTCAGTTTCTTTCCACTCACTAGCTTCATCAGTGCTGTCTCTTATGCTTGTTTTGTGTGTTGTTGACATGTTGATCTTGCCGTGTCTTGCCTCCTCCAAAGTCTATCTTATGTGAATGACGTAAAATTTGGATGAAATACGACATGCCCATTCAGACTGAGGATGCTTTCAAAAATATCAGATATGTATCCAGTTTAAGACCACATATGTAAGTGATCTGAATCCAATTTGAAAAATTTGGATCTTTGCTGTTCAGACTGTCATATATAAATCAGATCTGGGTCACATATGGACAAAAAAGTGGATTTGGGCCACTTTTGTCTGCAGTGGAAATGTGTCAGATGAGCGGTCAACAAGACTGGATCTCCACAGGGGACTGTTCTTTCTTTATCTACTGCACAGAGAGCTGTCACCTCCAGAAATTTTCTGAAGCCACTGTCACACCTTGATGATTTACCAAGCATATGCTGATGTATGAAAAAAAAATCTGCAAATACCCTGGTGTACATCGAATAAGTTATTGGTAATTTTTTTGTAAGTTAAGAGCACGCTAAAGTATGAGGGTATACGTAATAGTACGGAGAGGTCAGTGGAAAATTTTGAGCACAAAATTTTCAACACCAGCGAATGACTTACAGTAGACGTCCTTTATAAGTGGATCATATGTTGCAGGTACTTTATGAATACGTTAACTCACGTTACTCATAGATCAAAATACATCAAGATCATTTCTAGTGTACTCAAAACATATTAATAACTTATGAGTAATGTGTTTTTAACCTATGTGTAACATATATAAAACATGCCTCCAATGGATGTTGACATTTGACATGTTCCAGTCGTGCTAAACATGTTTCTGACATACAGCTACCACATAATGCAGTATGTGCTGTATTTGAGGGAAGTGGAATAAATGGGCTTCAAGCTGTGAATGCTGGCAATATGCAAGAATTTGTTGGTATTACATTCTATATATGTTAACAATACGTTATGTATACGTCCATATAACATCATTGCTCGGTGTATGCCAGTGGTTAGAGGAATTTGGATGCATCGGCATCCACTTGTTAAATCGTAACTGTGTGACAGGGCCCTGATGACTCTACAGTAGTGGGGTGTATCAGAGAGGGTGATGAGGAAGAGTACAGGACAAGAGTAGTGAGCAACTTTGTCACATGGTACAAACAGAACTATCTGCAGCTTAATGAGACAAAGACCAAGGAACTGACTGGGGACAAGAGAAGGATCACAAGACCAGTGTCCCCTGTTTCCATTCATGGAGTCTGCGTGGAGACTGTTGAGAAATATAAATACCTTGGTGTTTACATTGACAATAACTGAACTTCATCAAAAACACCGAAGCTATCTATTAGCAGGGTCAGAGCTGTCTCTGTTTTCTGAGATGTCACAGATCCTTCAACATCTGCCGGATGATGCTCAGGATGTTTTGAGTCTGTGGTAGCCAGAGCCATCCTCTATGCTGTGGTGTGCTGGAGCAGCAGACTGAGCGTAGTGGACACCAGCAGACTGAACAAACTGAGGCCAGTAACATTGTGGATGTGGAGCTGGACTCTCTGACAGTGGTGTCAGGGAGGAGGAAGCTGTCCAAATTTAGGACTATTCTAAACAATGTCTTGCACCCTCTCCATTACATGCTGGACAGACAGAGGTGCACGATCAGTAACAGACTCATTCAACCACGATACACCACAGAACACCACAGGTAATCATTCCTACCTGTGGCCATTAAACTTTTTAACTCCTCCCTGTGATACTATTGGCAGATTTATCTAAATACTGTAATATATGCTCGCGCATGTGTGTGTTTCTATCTATCTATCTATCTATCTATCTATCTATCTATCTATCTATCTATCTATCTATCTATCTATCTATCTATCTATCTATCTATCTATCTACCTCACCTGATTTCGATAATGCAATACGTTTGTTAAACCCCTTGAATTAAAACTGAAATTTGTCACTTAAATTGCATCTTAATTGCTTGATTATTATATTGGCCTGAGATTGTGGCAATTTGAATGGGTGTAAAATTGACTTTGTTTCAGCTTTTAACAGCGAATTTTTTCAGCACTGAAAATTTCATGTATATTTACTGCACCTATTATGTTATAGGCACTCAAAGATGCTAAAAATAATTCAAATTAAAACATGCAAAACCTTTGATTGTAATCACCTTTATGACATTATGCTATTATATTGTATTCGATTTGTCTGATTATCGTTTAACTACCTTTTTCCATATAGATGCTGTATTTTTAATGTCTTCAAATTTTAGAAGATTTGCAAAAACACAAACTGTGTATCTTAATATTTCTACTTTTACTTAATTGCTTTATAATTTCATTTTATCCATAATCATGATGTTGATTCTTTGACTTACTTGTTTTGACAGATGTTTCTGTCGGCTTGCTTCTTCTTCCATTTTTCAGTTGTGCAGAAACATGAAAGGAGTAACACACTCCTGTCCTCAGGCTGTTGAAGGTCAGACTGTTTGTTTCTGTTGCCAGTTCTTGCACAATCTCCCCCTCACAGAAACAGGTCACAGTGTAGCTCACTGCTTCACCAGCAGGAGTGTCCCACTGCAGAGACACTGACTCACTGGTTACTTCATAGACAGTAACCTGCACAGGAGGGCTGGGCTCTGTGGGAATGATAACACTGTTTAAAATAACAGGGAACTCAATTCTATTTATAAGAATTTCAAAGTGATGTGGGTAACACAAGCTTAGAAATAAAATATTTTATGACGTGAGCAATAAAATTAATTTCAAGATGTACCTGTAAAGCTGGATACAGAAACTGCTTGGCTTTGATTTCCATTTTCTGCTATCCCTGTGACACTGGTAGCATACTCAGTCCCAGGATTCACTCCTTCAACATCTGAGGTGGTCCTGTCTTCTGTGATGGGTGCCATGCCGAGATGATCAGTGTCACTGCCAGCACAGAGGCCTGTTAATCCTCCACCTGGCGGAATAACTGCCGAAAGAAAAGAGAAGAGAGTATAAATCAGTATCACTATACTATGGAATAACTTTTACCCATTAAACAATGTTTAATCTTCCACATTTTTTCTGAAAAATTGTCTCAGTTTGATTGCAAAAACATCACTGTATACAAATGGTGTAGCTGTTGTCATTCACAAGGTCTGAACTGGCCACTAATTTTTTCAAAATTTTAAAAATAAAGTGATATTGTTTAAAGGATAGATGGATAGATAGATAGATAGAGTTTACGTATGTGAAAGTCAGGCTCTCCATTCCTGTAAATTCTGCTGCCAGATTTGGCCTTCTATAAGTAATGCTGCTCTGTTTTGCACTTATCTGCTCTTCCTGTAATCCTTCGATGAGTCAGCAGGTTGCACTGGACTCTCACTGGAGAAATTCCCCTTCTCTTGCATACAAACCCTCTGGAATCTGACTCCCACCCGTATAACTCACCACTCCTCCATGGAAAATCCCCCTCTGTTTAGTTTCTCTTTTGCACATCTGCTGTTAAACCTGTGCTGTTACTCCTGACTGCAGCAGTGAGTGCCTCTGAGATTTTTGGAAAACCTAAAATGAAAACCTAAAATTCAGTGTCTCAGAAAATTTGAATATTGTGAAAAAGTTCAGTATTGGAAAGTCATGGTGTCACACCCTAATCATCTAATTACCTCAAAACACCTGCAAAGGTTTCCTGAGTCTTTAAATGGTCTCTCTGGGTCAGTAGGCTACACAATCATGGGGAAGACTGCTGATTTGACACATGTCCAGAAGACAGTCATTGACACCCTCCACAAGGAGGGTAAGCCACAAAAGGTCATTGCTAAAGAAGCTGGTTGTTCACAGAGTGCTGTATCCAAGCATATTCACAGAAAGTTGAGTAGAAGGAAAAAGTGTGGCAGGAAAAGGTGCAACAGCAAAAGGGATAACCGCAGCCTTGAAAGGATTGTCACAAGGAGCTTCACAAGGAGTGGACCGAGGCTGGAATCAGCACATCAAGAGCCACAGATGAATCCTAGACGTGGGCTACAAATGTCGCATTCCTCTTGTCAAGCCACTTCTGAACCAGACAGCATTGGGCTGTGGAGAAAAAGAACTGGACTGTTGCTCAGTGGTCCAAAGTCCTCTTTGCATTTCATATGGAAATCAAGGTCCCAGAGTCTGGCGGAAGAGTGGAGAGGCACAGAATCCATGTTGCTTGAAGTGCTGTGTGAAGTTTCCACAGTCAGTGATGATTTGGGCTGCCATGTCATCTGCTGGTGTTTGTCCACTGTGTCTTCTAAAGACCACAGTTAATGCAGCCATCCACCAGGAAATTTTAGAGCACTTCATGCTTCCTTCTTCTGACAAGCTTTATGGAGATGCTGATTTCACCTTCCAGCAGGACTTGGAACCTCAAGCCAAAGGTCCCAAAAGCTGGTTCAATGACCATGATGTTACTGAGCTTAATTGGTCAGCAAACTTGCCTGACCTGAACCCCATAGAGAATCTATGAGGTATTGTCAAGAGGAAGATGAGAGCCACCAGACCCAGCAATACAAATGACCCGAAGGCCACTATCAAAGCAACCTGGGCTTCTATTACACCTGAACACTGCCACAGGATGATTGCCTCCACGCCACATTGATGCAGCAATTCATGCAAAAGGAGGCTCAACCAAGTATTGAGTGCATAGAAATGAGCACACTTTTCAGAAGCCTGACATTTTTGTTTAAAATATCCTTTTTTGTTGATCTTATCTAATATTCTAATATTTTGAGACACTGAATTTTGGGTTTTCATTATCCGTATGCCATAATCATCAAAATTTCAAGAAATAAAGGTTTGAAATATTTCACTCTGTGTAATGAATCTATGTAATATATGGGTTTCACATTCTGAAATGACAAAAAATATTAAAATTTTTCATGATATTCTAATTTTTTGAGATGTACCTGTATTTGTCAATGGTTATGCAACAAAAAGTGGCTAGTTATGAAAATGCTGATGACTTGAGTGTGCACTGCTGCAGTTGTTTCACTTACAGTCAGATGACGATGAAGTAGGAGAGCCTCCTTTCTCACAGTGAGGCTCAGAGAAGGTATCCACTGCATCATGGAACTCCTTTAAATCAATTCATAAAACATATTTGGTGTGTTACTGAACTGTTGCATTTTTTTTTTAAGTCTGATTCAGTATCATTACTGTGTGTACCTCTTCATCCTCTGAATGCTCCATTATGAATCCACTCTCAGTCATCCTGCAAGTGATCCAGATTGTTCAAAGAGAGTCTCGCTACAAGCAACAGGAAACAGGACAACCAGCTTCACTTCAGAAAAAGAGCAACCAAAACTTACAGACTTAACCTATGAAAGTATTTATTTTGACATTAAAATGAAAATCAGCTGGCAAGTTATATTGCTCATGGGATGGATGAAGTATCAGCATTGTAAGCTAATTCTACCAAAGTAATTTGTAGATAGAATTAAAAAATAGTGGCCTACATAATAAAAACACAAGCGCCAAAAGCCTTTTTGTACACATAAACTGACATTTTTAAAAGAAAACTGTGCAGTGAGAAAGTGCTTACACACTTTTTTAGATTAAATCAAACCTGATGTGGTGAAGTTGAGTGTTAATAAAACAAGGTAAAAGAGAAGTGAACATCTGAGTGTAAATGAGTAATAACTGTGGCTGCATCTCCAGCTGTGGACCAGTGTGTCAAAAAGCAGCATCCTTTTACAGTATCTGTAGTAACTAATATTTAGCAGTAAGTTAACCAGAGTTAAGGATGTAGTTTGGAGGTACTCCAACTTGCAGACATTGCTTCACCCTTCTCCTTTCATTCCACTGGATGGAGTCACTTTAACTTTCATTTCCTACAAACAGTGCATGGTTAAATATTTTACAAAAAATAAAACCTCACACACCCCTGATATCTATCTACTGTTAGAAGGTGCTACAGTAGCTGCAGCAGGTCATGGCCTCCACTCCTTTTTTTCTATTATTCAGTAGTTTCTGTTCTGCTGATTCCAGACCTGATAAATGCAGCAGATAAATAATGTTTAATTTTCTCCTGCTCAGCGATAAATCTGAATCTCACAATCAGTGAAATTGTGTTTCTTATTTAAAATAAAATATAATAAAAATCCTAATGCAAAAATGATCAAAGGAGCTGCTGATAATTTCAGAATCATGAGATTATAAATGGGCTTAGTGCCTATGGATTCATAAATCTCAAAAAAAAAAATTGTGCAAATTTTTACCTCTTCTGCGCACACAGAAACATCTAATTAAATAAAAACTCTATAAGTACTTGTTAGGCATTTTAAACAACTGTGTTGCTGAATGAGTCATTGTTGCAGTACCAGGTAAAAGTAGCATTTCACTATTATAGTCATTTAAAGTGGGATTCGATTTACTGTTGGATTATAATTTTTTATTGTAAAAAAATAATTTCAAATGCAGCAGAGTGCATGAATAAAGTATAGAAATGGCAACAGTGAAGTAAAACTCAAGTGCTTCAAGTAACACCTATAGTTAAGTGAACTGAAGGAAATTAATTTCACCAGAGTATTATTATTCTGCTTTTTAAAGCTCGTTTGCTTCTCACAGCCCTACTGAGTGTAAGCAAATAACAAAAGAACCTGCAGAATACTGACTTACCTTTGCAGAACAGATTTCCATGTCAATAAAGCATCATTCTTTAATCCAGGAGTTTGTCTCTGTCAGATAGTATTGGTAGTACAGCTTAGGTGAGACTGTAGACTGAAGAATGTCTCAGCAAATCCCAATAAAGTATTTCCTCCCTCTCCTTTTATTCTGCTGGTCTGTCATTTTCACTTTCGCTTCCTTAGAAATTACACCCACTGCTGCTGGAAGGGGGTGGAGACTTTGGGTAGAGGTCACAATGCACACTGTGTGTGTAGCTGCTCAGCTTTTCATGTCTCTCTCTGTAGAGTGTGTGTGTGTGTGTGTGTGTGTGTGTGTGTGTGTGTGTGTGTGTTTAAGTGTAACTTGAGGGAGGCTGTTTGCTTTGAATGAAATTAAACCTTTGGCTGCTCCCTTGTTATTTTATTGCCA
>VUQH01090585.1:0-10279 GCA_015106775.1 Etroplus canarensis | reverse complement strand
AAGTAACACCTATAGTTAAGTGAACTGAAGGAAATTAATTTCACCAGAGTATTATTATTCTGCTTTTTAAAGCTTGTTTGCTTCTCAAAGCCTTACTAAGTGTAAGGAAATAACAAAAGAACCTGCAGAATACTGACTTACCTTTGCAGAACAGATTTCCATGTCAATAAAGCATCATTCTTTTATCCAGGAGTTCGTCTCTGTCAAATAGTATCGATAGTACAGCTTAGGTGAGACTGTAAACTGAAGAGTGTCTCAGCAAATCCCAATGAAATATTTCCTCCCTCTCCTTTTATTCTGCTGGTCTGTCATGTTCAGTTTCACTTCCATAGAAATTACACCCACTGCTGCTGCAAGGGAGGGAGTGGTGGAGAGGAGGAGAATTTGGACAGAGGTCACAATGCACACCAACCTGTGGGGCCACATTTGTTGTGAATGAAATAAATGGATCATTTTTAAAGAGCTTAAATGAGCAATGAAGAAAAAAGGTATCACTAATGCAGTTCTGATACTATAATTCTTCATGGCTTTGTGTATGGTAAGTGTAGTGGAGATAGAAATATTAATGGTTGCCAGTGCAGAAAAAAGTTTAACACTAACATATTTTATTGAGTTTAGCTCATTCATTATAATTTTGAGTTTTCTTAGTGGATGATAAAGCCTTCATCCTGCATTATATGCTAAAATATCCTACTTTAATATGATGCATTTTTTTCGTATTAGTGTATTATATTACACACATAGGAGCTGTTATGACATCCCTGTCTAAATCCATAGGCATTAATATGTAGTTCCATATCCATCTTTGCTGCTGTAACACTTTCCAGTCTTCTGGGAAGACTTTCTACACGATTTTAGAGTGTGTCTGTGGAATTTTTGCTCATTTATCTAGAAGAGCATTTGTGAGGTCAGACGCTGATTTTGGACTAGAGAGCCTGGCTCACAGTCTTCATACTGGTTCATCCCAAAGATGTTGGATGGGGTTGAGGTCAGGGCTCTGTGGCAGCAAGTCAAGTTCTTCCACTCCAAGGTCAACCAAACATGCCTTCATGGTTCCTGCACGACCTTTAATCTCTGTAGGTGGGTGTTTAATGCATGAACTAATTAGTCTTTTAGAAGCAGGTTTAATTTGCTGTGGACTTGTTAGTATATCACTTTACAGATATACAAGCCTCTTTCTGGTATGTGTGAATGTCCATATGCCTGGCCTGTTGCACTACTGAATGTTACTATGTACCATTAGCTGTCCTTTTAAATGCCTTTTTTAATCCTGTAATTTTATTATCACTGAGTACGATGTTTTATAAATAAAATTGTGCACACTTTTTTTGTATTGACCTGTTGTCCGTTCATTCTGGATTGATCCCTGCACATTTTGAATAAGTTCAGTCAACAGCTTAATTGTCCTTGTGACCAAATTTATTGATCACTACACAATTTTGAAATCTTAAAGTCATCTCAGTTCACTCATCTTTACTCAGATAGTTACATCATTTTCAGCAAGATGACACACTGGAATAGCTTTATTCAGCCATCATTTTTCACTTGTCTTTACTAACAGCAACAGGGTTTTTTTAAACTGTGGCGTACGTATGTAACACTTCTTATCCTCCTCTAGAAGGAGCCATAGTGTCAATACCACTGTCAGTCCTGTGCAGTGGGGAAAACTCATGGAAATCCTCAAGCAAAGTAAAAACAAAAGAAACTCTTAAAAGTATTATATTAACTTTGCAATAATCAAAAAGCAGTATATGTCTTAAAATTATTATACTTTCTGAAAAACAAAAGAAACCACTGGAAGTGCAGCATATCACCTGTGTCAGACTCTCTGCTCTCTTGTTCATCATCATTGTTTGTTTCACATAATTCAGTATATGTTGCATCCCTTGTAGTCACATTAACCATCATCAGTTTCTTTAGAAAATACCAGTGAAGGTCTGATTTACATTGGGCAGGTTCAGCAGTGAGGGTCTTCGCATTAATCACTGATGTGGTAGCTTCTCTCTGTAGTACTGCTCCAAGCCCAGATCCTCCAATAAGATCTCCAGGTCTGTCTCTGTAGATATAAAGAGGCTTGTTATTTCCTACCAACTGTAAGTAATTTTGTATCCTAAACACAGACTCAAAATGAAAGATCTTGTTTATTCAGGATCTTAAAAAATGATCTTGAGCGTGATCTGACTTGTCTCTTTCTAAATGATATGATAGGGAATCATGGCACTGATGTGCCTCTCTGAGGCCTCAGGAGTTAAACTGTTCCTAATAAAATTTTCCAAACTTAAATCAGTAACTTTTTAACTTGTGTTTTGAGACTATTATTAAGCTTTGATACTAATCAGCTCCTCATGGTCTTCTCTCTGTTCCTCTAACATCTGTATCTGGATCTCTATTTTGGAAAAAAAAACCATACTGTTTTAATAATACTTAGGTGTAAACATGATTTATTTTTAACCTGTTAATCATCTTCACTATTGTATCTGAAAGGTCTTCTGCAGCCTGCTTCTTGGTTTTGTCATGTAGATATAATACTGTACCAGCAGTACAAATGTGGCAAGAGTAAAGGGGGTGAATAGATGCGCAAACATTTATTTTACTTTTTAAGTTTTATATTCTTACTTAGATGACGTGGTATAGTGGTTTATGCTTTTGCCTTACAAGCAAAAAGTCCCTGGTTCGATTCCAGGTGCAGACATAAGCCCTTTTCACCAGGAAGGGCATCTGGTGCATTACCAATGCCAATTACTCTGCTGTGGTGACCACTTGGGGAGAATATAAAGGAGCAGCCAAAGTTATATTTAGTTAGTAAAACTCTGTTTTCAGTTTGACATTAAAGAAGCTTTTATTTTTTCAAATTCTTGTTAAAAAGCCAAATTATATTGATCGGCATTCATTAAAAGGTAAAACATCCAAGTGTGTGTTTGATGGTGGTGTCTGTAGGTTGTAGGCTTGATGCAGTAATTGCAAGCAAGGGATATGCAACCAAATACAAAGTATTTTGACTTTATTTTAGTTGAAAACCTTTTGTCTCTTTAACTGGGTGGTTTGGTACAAAATGTGCTCTGTTCTATGTTGTTTAACATATCTAGATGTACGAGAGAATAACAGCTGTGTATATATAGGTTTAAATACTGTGCAGGTTTACATTTAAAAATAAAAACCTGTCATCAGAATCCTTAAGAACCAGTGATCCACCAATGAGGATTTGCCTTGAATTTTGTGTGTGCTGATCACCTTCTTCAAGTAATCATCAATAATCCCTTTTTGCAGTGATGTCACATGACAGTTTATGCCACTAAAAACTCACTGCTCTGACATGTTAGAACATTCACACGTGGAGATTTAAAGAGGCAGCAGAGACTTTTGAGTTTGGACCAGAGACAGACCAGCTTTGCCATCCTTGGTAAAGTCGCTAACAAGTATATCAGTTAAGAAGATGCAGCACAGAAACAGATTCTTTCCCCTCTTCTCGTTTCTCAGTTTGTTCATCCTTGACTCCTGTCCTCACCATCTCTTTACATCTTAGTCCCTCCCACCAGGGAAGCGAGAGTCTCTAAGACAACCGCTCACTTCAGAGCCGTCATTTAAAAGCAATGTTAGTTAAATATGATGCGTGGCACAGCAACATCATCTGTCCATTGTTCCATTCCAGTCTGCTAAACCAGAATGATGTCAGACGAGATTATCGGTGTTCATGATTTAAATTTAGGTATATTTTAAAAGAAATTCACAATGTGATAAAAACCTTATGATTCAGTTTTATTTTATACTGTGATGGTATAATTGTACAACTCATAGACACAAACAACTGCTTATTTGTACAGTCCTCCTCCCAGCACCTGTTTCTGCTGTGTTTCATGGCTCTTTAATTCATCATGGATAAAAACACTTCTGCATTATGTGCAGCCTCAACCATAGCTCCTCCTGTATCCCTGCTACATTCTCCTCTCTCCTCCTGATGCTTTTGAAGGATTTTTTTTTTTTTTTACATCCTTCAAGATGACATGCTGAGAGGGATTTCCTGGTCAGGGGCTGGAGGATGGAAAGCAAATAAAAATGAGAAGACACAGAATAGAGAAACGAGAGAAGGCCGCAGTTGTTGTAATCCTGCTGGTCGTACATGTTCTGAACAGCAGGGAGAGCAGTTTTATCCTTTCTTTGAGAGCTGAATTTGCTCTGACAGGTCAGCAGATTACAAAAAATACAAGAAGATAAATTAAGGTCAGCACATTACCTTGTCTAGTTTATTCTGTATTACTTTTTATCCTTCATAAATTCAGGGTAACAGTTATTACAGGTGATAGTTGACTAATTTTGTGATTTTATTGAAAATGTTACAATTGGCTTGCTTTTTCTTCATTTTGTGCTGAAGAGTGTTTGTCTGCGCTCACCTCTCACAGTTTGTCCTTCACTATGAAGAGGTCATGATGACACTGTCCACAAAGAAACATCTTTGCTTCAGAGCCTTGAAACAGCAGCTTCTACCAAATGCCAGGTGAATACTTCTCATCTTTCAGCCTTCTTCTTTTATCCTGCTGAGTGCAGAAAATGTAACCCTACTTTTGATGTAAAGGTCCCACTGTTGGAGGAGTGCTGTTCTCTTTCTGAAAGGCCTAAGGTGTCTTAAATATTCCTTCAACTTTTATTTCTTAATTGTCTAGTCAGATAGAGGGCAACTGTTTAGATGTACTTATTTTAGTTTTTCAGCTTGACAGCTCAGTTTTTGTAGGTTTTGGACAAGTTCATGATCAGTATTACAGAGGGCGTCTGCGCTGACTGAATTAAATTGAGTTACAAGCCCCCTCTCACCACGGAGGGTTGCGCCAGGAAGGGCATCCGTCATAAAACCTCTGCCAAATTGCCAATGCGGATTAGTCCGACCACTTGGTGGAGAATACAAGGGAGCAGTTGAAAGGTACTGAGAATAGCAAGGAATGTTCATAAATAAGTAATGCTTGTTGTCTTTTAAGAAGAGGCCACCCCCCTACATGTTATTGGACACTAATCGATCATTGTTAATGTGTCATTATTTTGTTTCATTTTTCACCATTTAATTTTATTGTATTGTTTTAAAATCATTAATACTGCGCTCCACATTCGGTTACATTGTAGTACAAGTTAAGCTGCAATTCCTACTTGCACCACAAGAAGGCGATAACTAAAAGGGAGAGTATCTGCAAGGGTAAGCAATATGCAAGTTCCGCAAATGAAAAGCAATGCAGATGACGGTCTGATATGCTGGTGTACTGCAATGTTTGTCTATTTTTACATAATGAATCCCACAAACTGCTCGTGGAGTCCTTTCCATACTTAAAGTGTGCAACATCACCTTTATAAAGTGTCACAAGTCAGACTTAAAACAACTTTTCAGATTCTGAAAAGGCTACATTTTAGTTTTATTCTGTGACTGCAAAGTAACAATGTAATAACAGTTTTTATTGAGGAGGGAATATTAATTAAGTAATTATATGATACATGTGTTGCATTTCCTTTGCAGCTTTATATTTTTTTTAAAAGTAGTAAATAATAAGAATATTGTACTCCCCCATTTTCAGAGGCTCAAAAGTAATGGGACAATTGACTGACAAGTAGTTTCATGGCCAAGTGAGGCCTGATCCCTTGTTATTCCATGACAAACCAAACAGCTGGAAGATCTGGAGTTGATTTCAAGTGTTGCACTTGCATTTGGTATCTGTTCACTGAAACTCTCATTATGAGGTACAAAGAGATGTCGATGGAGGCCATTATCAGGATGAAAAACCAAAATAACCCATCAGACTTTTGGAGTGGCCAAAACAACAATATGGAATGCACTGGCTAGCTTGGTAACACCAAAACACCTGGAAGACCACGGAAGAAAATTAAAGTGGATGATCACAGAGTTCTTTAAGTGGTTAAGAAAAACTCTTCACAACATCTAGCCAAGTCAAGCACTCTCAAGGAAGTGGGTGTATCATTGTCCAAGTCTACAACCAAGAGACGCCTTCATGAAGCCAAATGCAGAGGGTTGACAACAAGGTGCAAACCACTGGTTACACTAAAGAACAAGAAAGCCAGTTTATACTTTGCCAGAATACATCAAAAAATAGTCTGCACAGTTGTGGAAAAACATCTTTGAAAAGATGAAAGCAAGATGAACTTGTACCAAAATGATGAGAAGAAAAAAGTATAGAGAAGGAAAGAATCAACTCATAAGCTGAAGCATACGACATCATCTGTCAAACATGGTGGAGGCAGTGTAATGGCATGGTCATGTGTGGCTGCCAGTGGAACTGAGTCAGTAGTGTTGATAGATGATGTGACTGCTGATAAAAGTAGCAGATTAAAGTCTGAAGTGTACAGGGCTATACTCTCTGCTCAGATCCAGATAAATGCTACTAAATTGACTGGATGGTGCTTCACAGTGCAAATGGATAATGACCCAAAGCATACTGTAAAAGTAGCCCAAGAAACAGAATATTGTTCAATGACCAAGACAGTCATCTGACGGAAACCCAATTTAGCAGCTTTTTAGTAACTGAAGACAAAACTGAAGGCAGAGACCCACAAACAAGCAGCAACTGAAGGTGGCTGCAGTAAAGGATTGGCAGAGCATTTCAAGGGAAAGAACACAGCATCTGGTGATGTCCATGAGTTCTAAACTTCAGGCAGTCATTGACTGCAAAGGATTTTCATCCAAGTATTAAAAATAATCATTTAAAATGGTGCTAGTTTGTTAATGCAGTTCTGTTGTCAGACCCCTTGAATGAAGCTTTAAGTCTGCACTTCAACTGAATGTTGATTGTTTGATTTAAAATGCACTGTGATGGTGTACAGAGGCAACATTACAAAAAAAGTCCTAAAACTTATGGATCTAAATGCTTTAAATTTAGAACCGTACCCTGTTGCCGGCGACAGAGTGACATACAAAATAAATTGAAGTAATTCCTCAACTTTTCACACTACCAACATAATTCCAATGGATTCTGAAAGCTGAGAAGTGGTGCTTTCCATTGAGTACTTGTCGTATTTCATGTTTGGCGGGCCGTGAGCAGAGCAGGAAAGCAGCAGAGGAGAGTCAGTGTGAACTTGTTGAGCATTTAGCAGTGTTTGCTGTGTAACTAATACTTTGGTGTTGTAAATAATAATATTGTTTCTTAGAATTTTGGTGTCTTTTTTTGGGGTTTCCCATAGCTGAAATGGTATAAAGAGAAATTGTTTATAGAGAGTAACCTGAAGAAAATTCAATTCCATTTCTTTGCTTTTTCATTATTGCACATTGTTTTAGGCTTGTGGCATAATAATGACATATACATGCCATATTTTGAAAGTTACATTTCTCCTAAAATAAAGGACAAAAATTGTACGCAAAGGACATTTTCTGACACATTTATTGAACAAAAGGCAAAAAAGAAACATGTGGCCAATCATAGTTTCAGCACTAAAAGTGTTCAAAGGACTTACTGCAGCCTCATGTATTACACATTTGGGGCTGGATATCATTTATTCTTATTTCAACACATGAAACCTGAAATCAGACAAAACATCATATACACCAGTGTGTTCATTTTCAGATCCTGTGTCATCAATGATAAAGACAACGACAGTGACAACACACTAACTCACATTATGCTTCACCTTGAACTTCACTGTGAATTTTCACTGGCTGTGTTTTTTTAGCCTTGAATCCAGAAGCAAAAGACTTGAGGTGAAGGAAAAAAAATGGAATTTCAACCAAACAAACGATTACTGGAATACTAAAATCAAGCTTTATTGAAAAACAAGATGATAATGCAGTTTGTGAAATGAGAGATTTTACATGTTGGTAATACCTGATGAAGAGTCTCAGTAATATTTTCATGATCTAAACTGACAAGTGATCAAATCAAATCAAGTTTTATTGTCATGTGCACAGTAAGGACACGTGTTTCTCTGTGCAATGATATTCTCATTTTGCTGTCCACAATGAACGCCAAATAATATAAAATATATACTGTATATAAAATCAATGACATACAAATTTCCCTGTACGTTTCAATCCTTGTTTGTATCTATGCACTGAAAATGGTTGTCGCTGATTACAGAGGATGACCTTTAAGAACCATCAAGAAAGCAGTCAGTAAAAGCTCTCACTTCCCATGTAATAAATGTAAAGAAAAACACATGTATCTTTGATAGGCTGCATACATTTTTAGACTGTAGTCTATTGCTACCTTTAACTGGTTACTCAAAAAAAAAAGAAAAAAATCACTTTTAGCAGAAAATTGATTAAACATCTTAAATTTAACCTCTGTTATTTTTATATTATTTAATTAGGAGTCAGGCTGATTAAATATTAATGTGCACTAACAATATATGTATATTGTTTTCTCACTTGATGTAAAATGACTCGTTGATGCTTTTTTTTGCCTGCTCTTTTGTGATACTCTTCCAAGCTCCTGGAATATCAGCAGGTTTTACTTTATATTTGTTGGCAAACTGATCATTTTACTTTACCATCACATATTTCCAGTAATCTGATGCCTCGAGGCTCACATCTGGAGGAATTTTCCAGTCAGGGTAAATTTCCCTGTAACTTTTGTAAGGGTGCCATTCATTGTTTGTATCACGACAGCGAAAACGGTTGTCACTGATCACAGAGGAAGAGCAAATGTCAGTGACAAGTTTTCCTGTTGTTTCCCAGCTGTATCTACCCAGACCCTGTGGTCTGTGCAGTGACGCAAAGTGCTCAGTATGAGCTTCTCCTCCTGCCTCACAGGGAGCTTTGCAGAATGGACACTGTTTGCCACAACCAATCAGTTTGTTGAAAAGCTCAATCTGGGGCTGAACATGGAGATCTAGTAGTTTCATTTCAAAGTTTGATTTTTGAAATGTCTCTCTAAGATCTTGTGCCATGTCTTTCACACACACTGTGAGCCAGTGAGCAAACTGTTCCTCATCAGAATTGTTCAGGACCATAAAAGCACCAAGAGCATCCTGGGAAATGACCAGTTTATCACCAAGTTCTTTACAGATATCGCCAACAAATCTCTTCAAAGCACCACTCTTTCCAGTTTTGGCCTTGTTGATGGCATCATTGATGCTGCTGATACATGACTGGACAAGTCGGTCCTCAAACTCAACTATTGACGCTACAGTTGAGAAGTGCTTCACTATTTGGTTGTGTATCCATGTCTTTACATACGTCTCATATGAGCAAATGTAGCTCAGATAGTTTTTAAAATCATCCTTTGAAAGCAAATCCAGTAAAACTGAATACTGGCAAGACATTTGTGTGCTGAACTGCTCACATGTCAGCATTTCACCAATGATATTAGAACCCAGAGAACGACTGACAAATTCTTTAACAGCAGGCTTCAAGCACTTGTTGGTGAACTCTTCTGCCTTCTTCTGACACTGGTCTCGTTTATGGAACACATCTTTGAAATCCTCACGAAACTTTTCCTTGTTTTTCATCAGACATCTGTAGGGATCATTTGCTTGGATGAAATCCTCATGCATTTTCTGAAACTCTCTGGCTGCAAATCCACAGATGTGCTGTTTTAGAGAAACTTCAAACTCGATGTTTGTCTTAACATCTTCACTATTTTCTAGCTTCTCATCAATGATGTGTAGGATCTCCTGGATGTAAGTGTCGGAGTAATTCTTTTTTCTGTTTACTTTGTCACTCACAAACTGCATGCAAGCGTCTATGATGCTGTTAGCCAGTTGTTGTACAGCCATTATGTGATCTTGAATGTTGAAAAACTTGTAAATTTGGTGTGTGATTTGTTTGCGGAGTCCTTCAGCTGTATATTTGAAAGGCTTTTTCCCACAATCCTGCAGCTTCTTTTGACTTAGTAATTCACGTGCATGGCTCCCCCTGTGTGACACATTCATTCTCAAACAGTGAGACACACTGATGAAGACATCTGTGGTCTTTTGTTCAGAAAATGAAAGTTTCTCCAGTGTTTTATTCCACATCTTGTCAAACTCCTTGTCCAGCTCTTTGTCTCTCATCTGGACTTTTTTCTTTTGGCATTTATCAATTAGTGTGCGAACTGCATTTTCGATCTCTTTTGTGTGATTCTCTTTGATTCTGTCCAGTTCTGCCATTCCCTGTCTGATTTCAGCTGCTGCTGTGAGCTGGTTAAAAACAGACCTCTCCATTTCTCTTCGAAGGCTCTTTGCACTGTTTGAGAATTCCTCTTTGTATCCTTCAACCAGATAGACATGACCCTCTGTTTGCTTGAAGTACTGTGTCAGATTTTCTAGAAGTTTTGTCTCCCATGTAGACAGCACTGTGGAGGCTTCACTTTTCAAA
>VUQH01090583.1:0-31990 GCA_015106775.1 Etroplus canarensis | reverse complement strand
TCCCTTTACCAGTCATAGTCCCTACATTTAAAGTTCCTACTCTCACCTCCACCCTCCTACCTTTCCTTCTCTCTCTCTGCCTCCTAACACACTTTCCCCCTCTCCCCCTCCTTGGTCTTCAGCCAACAGTAGCATAGTTTCCACCGGCACCCTGTTGGCTAACGGCACCGGAGGTGGTTGTTGTTAACCCGGGCCGTGACCGATCCGGTATGGAAGTCGTGTTATGAATCCGCATATTTGATTTGGCACAGTTTTTACGCCGGATGTCCTTCCTGACGCAGCCCTCACCATTTACCTGGGCTTGGGACCGGCACTAGGAGTACACTGGCTTGTGGGCCCCTGTGGCTGGTTTACCCAGAAAACTGATGGAAACTAAACTGAAAATGAAATTAAATAAAAAATAAAAAACAAATGAATATAACTCAGGTTTGTGGCAATGTCTATGGCATGTAACTGATTCTTGAAGAGTGACGGATGTGGGTTTTTTGCAAGTTTTTTCATAAATTTGCTGCTTTTTTCTTGTAATTTTGCCACATTTTTCTCATAAAATTTCCACTTTTTTCTCATACATTCCACACTTTGTCTCATAAATTTGCTGCTTTTTTCTCATAAATTCTCTGCCTTTTTTCTCATAAATTTATTGCCTTTTTCTTACAAATATGCCACTTTTTCTGATAGTTTTGCCACCTTTTTCTCATAAAATTTCCACTTTTTTCTCATACATTTCACACTTTGTCTCATAAATTTCTAACTTTTTTCTCATAAATTTTCTGTCTTTTATCTCATAAATATATCACTTTTTCTTGTAACTTTGCCTCTTTTTTTCTTGTAAATTTGCTACTTTGGTTTTTAAAAAATCCCAGTTATTTTTTGTAAAATTCCTACTTTATTCTTGAAATTTTGCCACCTTTTTCTCATAAATATGCCAGTTTTGTCTAATAACTTTGCCACATTTCTCACAATTTTTACAATTTTTTCTCATAAATTTCCCACTATTTTCTCATACGCTTATCACTTTTTCCACATAAAATTGTTACATTTTTGTATTTTTGCCTCTTTTTGTCATAATTTTGCTGCTTTTTTCTCATTGCTTTGCCTCTTTTTAGTTTAATTTTGTCACTTTTTTATCATAAATGTGATACTTTATTTCTGATGTTTCCCACAAATTTCTTAGAAAATTTTGGGGTTTTTTCTAATAGTTTTGCCTGTTTTTCCTCATAACTTTTCCTCTTTTTTCTTAATTTTACCACTTTTATTGTAAATTTGAAACTGTATATTTCCTAAATTTCCCACTTGCTTCTGGTGCAATCCACAGTTTTTTCTCATAACTTTGCCTCCTTTTCTTGCAAGTTTTCCTCTTTTTTGCCAGAAATTAGCCATTTTTTTTCTCGTAAAGTCTTTAATGTCTAAAATGCTGAGGTTTAAGCCCGCTCCGCTGATCTCTTTTCTTTATAAAACATGTAGAAACAAGCTTATAAGAGACTTTTTGTGTAAACTCTTCTCGGAGCTGCCGCTGAGGACTCGCTCGGCGCCATTTTGAAAGGTGTGGGAGCTTCCGTCACCGTGAGGAGGAGGAGGAGGAAGTGGCTGAGAAGAGAAAACGGAGCAATCGAGCGGAGCGGCCGAAGCAGGCGAGCCAGGGCTAAAACATCACTCATCTGTTCAACTCGTCTGGACTAACCGGGCTAACTTTAGCTACATGTGCTGAGGTCGAGGGGAGAAACGGAGCTCACCTGCAACCATGCCGACAGTTACTTTACCGCCGAAAGAGAACGCTCTGTTCAAGAGGATCCTGGTGAGTTGCTGACGGACGAGCTGCGGAGCGGCGGCCGCACACTTTGGAGCTCCTCCGGCTCTTAGCGTGCAGTCTTGTTAGCAAGATGGCATCATTGAATGGGGTTAGCTCGGCTAGCCCGGCCCCTGATGTGTGCTGTCACTGTGGTGCAAAACCAAAATGGTCGTTCTTGACTTGGCTGTTGTTCCGATAGGTGTTTTCAGCTCGGTTAAATTGCACTCTGAGCACTCGGGCGGAGGGTGAAGCGGGCAGAATGAGCAGGTTTATTTGTGACAGGCCGCGGCATGTTAACGACAGTTCAGCGGGAGCTAACAGGTTAGCCGTGTGTGCTGCTCGGTTAGCTGGCTTGCCGTTAGCTTCTTGGGTTGGTTTTTTAAACGTTTTCGTGTTTTAGTTCCTAACTGAACGCACAGCAGGTGTCCCAGCTGGAGTGTTTGCTTTGTCGCATTGGGTCGTGCTAAGCTACTGGTGTAACCGGCTAACGCTGGCAACCTTAAGTTTGTGAGACTTTAAATGAATTCCAGTCCTAATCTCTGTGTTGGGGGGGCCTACAGGCTCCGCTATCGTCAACGATAGAGGTTAGCTTAGTTCAGAGTAGACGTGAATGATGAGTGAAAACTCCAGGAAGCTCAGGGAAAACCGCTGTAGCTGCTCCGGGCCTGCAGACCTACACATCTCTCCCTTTCTCCCGTGTTTGTGCATACTGTACCTGCACGCAGCCACATGCGTGGATAATCAGGTGTGAGTTAAGTTTTCAGGCTGTGGTATTTACTTTGTATGAGCTGCATGGCAAACAGGCCCTCTCCATCTCTGCCACCATGCCTGTCTGTTGTCAGAGTGCTTTGTTGTAAACATGCTGCATGGACATCTAGTACCACACTTTCCAGGAACTGTGGAGACCTGTGGGCAGTGACCGCTTCAGCTCACAAACTGGTCCAGATAAACATCCTTGTTTTGAAAGGCAGGGGCTCAGCTGGGACAGGGTGGATGTTTGTTTGAATATTGGCAGTCCCTTTAGCTTTGGCAGGGGAAACAAATCTGTGTGACCTGCACATCAACTTAAAAAGTTAGAGGTTGTATTTTCTGCATTCTTCAGCAGGTGTATAGCTTTTCCTGAAACTTGTGCTTCAAGATTGCCCTGATTCCATTTTGCTTCCCATCTACAACGCGGTAGAGCAGTTTGCACCCACCTCCAATGCTCCTGAGCCTTGCACTACGAAGCAGGGTCAACATACCCGGGATACCTTTACATTATCGGGCTTCACTTACCCTAACAGTGGTGATTGGAGTAAGTGGCCACACAAAGGTAGTCAACTTAATAAGTTAACCCAGGGTTTATCAATCCAGCTATGAGTGTGGTGGCAGCTTCTGACCAATCAGATGCATGGATAAGTCTGCTGGCAGAAGAGCAGCTGATTTTATGAAAGATGATGAAACTGTAATATTAAAAAAATATGAAACAGTTAAACACAGCTGCTGCAGATAAAACAGCAGTACGAGCATCTGCAACATGTAAAACTCTGTACAGTATTTCAGTATTAAAAGCATTGAATGAATGCATGAGCGTCTTAAGCCCTGGAAAAGATCTACTGTATTAATAAAGTTAAGTTTCTCTGAGAATCAGTATTTTTTAATGATCCCCAATGACTTTAAGAAAACTTCAAACCTTCCTACTATGTGCGCAGAGGTTCAAGGGATTTTCCAAAATTGGTGACAATGGGGGTTTTTTAGAGAATTGATCGGTCATTGGGCAGTGATTTCATACCTGTTGATTTCTAGTTGATTTCTTGCAGGTTAGATCTGCAACATAAGTTACCCTGCAAATATGCCTTGGTAAAAAGTGAACTGGCATTGTAGTACTGAAAGCCAGGCGTTAACCCTGATGCTTCCTGGATACGTGCAAATTTGACTTCATAGTACAGGCCTCTGACCTTGCTTTCCTTCTACCTGGCCTCTTGCACACATAATATCTTTGCCTTCCTTCTCTCCATCATATCAGCCACCTCTTTCCCTTAACCTGTACATTTAAAGTTCCTACTCTTACCTCCACACTCTTACCTTTCCTTCTGTCTCTCTCTGCCTCCCACTTTGGCACCGGATGCGGTCATTGTTAATCTGGGCCTCAACCAATCTGGTATGGAAGTCATGTAAAGCCGCATATTTGATTTTGCAAAGACTTTATGCCGGATACCCTTCCTTTTTCACCTGGGCTTGGGACCGGCATCAATAAAAACAAGGATTCTTGAGATTTATCTAGCTAGTTGACATTTAAAGATGACATACCATGTTCTGACTCCAGCATTTCTCGGAAAATATTTTTTTTAAGTTTGGATTTTAACAAAGTTGAAAACCTAAATGGTAGTGATGTTCGGAGGATTAATGAAGTTGGTCTAGTTGACATGTAATGATTTACTATCTTGTGGCTAAGCTACAGAGCTGTGGTTAGGATAATATAAACAGACTAGCATAGGGGTGATGGAGTATGAGGGTTATTTTTTTTTTCTTGTTAAAAGTTCAGTTTAGGGTCCACTATGGGCAGAGACAAACCCCCTCATGTGGCGGGAAGAAGATGCTGAAAATGGACCAGATGTCTGAGATGAGCCCATCCACAACACAAGGCTAGTCATTGATATGTTGCTGTGTGGTTGGGATTATTTTTTGTGGAAAAGGTCTGGATGCAAAGCTTAAAGTCCACACTGAAATCTCATTTGGCCTGGGAGGGACACTTTTCTGAAGCGTTCAAATATTTGTGTACGGGAAATTGCAAGTTTTTGTTTTTTTTTAATTTAAAGCTTAACTTCGTCTTATGTAGTGCTAATGAAAATCTGGAGAGGTGGAGAATTACCACTTAGTACTTTTTGAAGCTCGTATCTACTCACAGGAAATGAGAGACCAAAGACAAGAGCCTCTGGGTCCAAGCCACAGTAGTTGCTTGGACCCAGAAACAGTCATCATCCCATCACAGACAGATACCAGCTTGTGATACTTTGTGCACCCCTTCCTACTTTGCATAGCACATTTCACAAGAACTTTTATATCATTTGGAGATCTAGAAAAGCCATAACTAAATTACTGTTGTTAGGCTTCCTGTTGCAGGAACGTGATGCAAGGCTCATTCCTCTCCTCTCTGGCTGTAGTCAGGAGTTGACCACACCCCTCTGTATTATTGCTTTCCCAGAGTGGATTCCCAAGTGCATTATTGGAAGTTGGCAGTCCTCCAACTTTTTAACGACAGTTAAGGTGTATGAGTTTTCAGTTCGTGGTTTCAGGATACGGGAAAACACTGTGCCTTTCCTTCCTCACTAACATTGGACTTTGCACCAGTAATCTTAAGTTAATAGCAGTTTTCTTTACTGATCCATTAAAGTCCTGTAATTGCATTGAAATTTACTGTTTTTGCATTTGCAGGGTAATGCAGTGCATGCAAGATGATACAGCCCTGGAAAGTGCATATATTCTTTGTAATATAAACAGTATATCATCTCTTATATGCACTTCTTAGGTGTATAAACTGCTGTGTGTGGGCTCTTGGGATGTTGTTTACCACAGGACTTATGGATAAAAGAAGTTCTAGGGTGGTTAAACTAGGGCAATAGTTCTCAAACTGTGAGGCACGGACATGCACCTTTCGGCGGCTCCCTTGTATTCTCCATCAGTGGGTTGCCACAGCGGATTAATCCGCACTGGTGATTTGGCAACCAGGTGAAAAATGTGAAACTAAGGTGAATAGATCTGATATTTTTTTTTTTTATATGAAAAAGGAAAAAGCAAACATTTCCCAACTGATAATATGCACCTTATTTGAGTAAAACTTAAAGTGTATCTTTTTTTTGGGGGGGGGTTTGTTAGTGATTGATAAAATTCGGAGGTGTGACACATGCATATTTTGTGTGGTGTAAATTTTTTTCAGCTTCTAAAGTGAGGCGTGCCAATAAAGCTTGAACTACTGAACAATGATCAGATGCTCTTCTCAATAGCTTGATGTCACCCCAACTGATACTGTCGCCACTGGGGCGGGAGGGGAGTGATATACACGTACACACACACACAAACCAACCAGGAGATTATTTCTCACTTCCAGCATGAAGACTCTTACATGTGACCTACAACTATGAATGATTTAGAAAACTGTAATTGGTTAAGTGGACAGATGTCAGCTAAACAGCTAAAAAAGTGTGAAAGCTGAAGTCATGGCACTTTACTTTTCCTTAACAGACCTTTAGTTCTTACTCATCCAGTCTGTTTTTATGTTAAAAATGTCTCACCTGCCTCTTCTCCACTCTTCATCGTTCTTTCCTCAAACACATCAGTTTTTCACTGACAAAAACGCCCAGCAGGGAAAAAGTTAAGCAGATGAGATAAACAAGCATCCCCTGAAGTGTAGGCACATTAAGCTCCAATTTAAAAATCAAACCAACAGTCAGACATATCCGCCTGTTTTCTCTCATTCGATGCTGACTGATCAGTGCATCCCCCACAAACACATACACACATTTATTCAAAGTGTGTAAAATTCCAGGCATTAACTTGTGTGCACCCGCCCAGACACATCTATGTTGTCAGCTACTGATATGGCATGAAACTATAGCGAGGCCGATTCAGTTTATTATTAATCCCATGATAATAATAATAATTTAATGCAATGGAGAAATGAGGCTAAACTCTCCCTGACTGGACAACTATTGCCGATCACTTTGACCACAGTTGATCCCTGACATTGCTGTAACTCGGCACAACCCTACCTGGGAGTATTCTTTAATTGGGGAACGGCCAAAACATCTTTGATGGGCGTTAAAATGTTATTACTCAGGAAAACCCTACATAGGGCCAGCACACACAAGCAAGCAGCATTTATTTACATAGTGCTTTTTCACGAACAGGTCATGATGTGCTTTACAGATGATAAAAAAACTGAAAAGACAAAGGTGTATACGTTTTTTTTTTTTTTTTTAAAGCATGTGTTTTAAAGAACGTAATTTAATCAACACAGTACAATGGAACAACAGCGCGGTAGTTAAAACATGAATCAGAGCAGTGCAGGAATCAAAAGACAAAACGTACAATGTACAAACGCAGAACTAAAAAAATGTGCACAAGTGAGCTGATCTGTCTGTAGTTGACTTATATAGCAGTCTATTGAAGACGCAAGCCTCAGGATCGTGAATGCAACAGGGAGCCAGTGAAGTGATAACTGACTCTCTGTTCACCCCGATAAACAGTCACTCTTCATATTTTATCACAACTTCTGGCAAAGTTACTGTGTATTGGAGATTCCCTCACGTTGTGCAGGGCTGCTTCCAGGTGTTTCGTTGAATTTCACTGGTACCTACCTTAGTAAAGTATTCCGATTCTGATTTGGATGACCTGGACGTGTTATAGGCTGTATTCCATCTTTGTCGACTGTGGTTTAGTAGGATTACAAATGGCTTCTTTTTCTGTGGGCACATCCTGTGATGATGATGTGAGTTAACACACCAGCAGTGAGTGAGAAGTAAAACCTGATATGAGCTCTTGTGACTTTTATCCATCTGCCATGTTCTTAGTGTGAACACAGTGCTTTCATGCTTCGAAATGTTTTATCAAAACCATAGCTTTGGGACTTGGAGCTCCTTATAGCTGAGAGCTTGCTGCTTTCTGACAGACTTTCTGTGTAACTCGGGAAGAGGATTCCATTATTTTGGTGGAGAACATGCTCAGTAAACACAGCTGATGGTGTTTGTGGCTAAATTTACATTAAGCACCCATAGCAATATCTAACAGGACTCATCTTACTGCCTGCATCGAACACTTTCATTTTAACAGGATTCATTAATTTAAAGCTGTTTTTTTTTTCTAAAGAAAAGCAACAGGACTCAAAGCCAGCATATACCATTTGAAAGTGCTTAAAACAAACTGACTGTACTGTTGTTTTTACTGGTGTGTGCTGCTTGGTGTTTAATACCCACTTCAGTTAGGCATGGATTAGGGGAAGCCTAATGCATTCTTGACATTATTTCTCTAGATACATACCAAACATTGTGCACTTCACTCTGGGTCATGTTACATGCTATCTTTTCTCGTTGATTTGCAGAGAAGAGAAAACATAATTTACAATCCAGTATCACTTGTGTGTGTGTGTGTGTGTGTGTGTGTGTGTGTGTGTGTGTGTGTGAGAGAGTGAGGTTTGTTTCTTTTGTAGGGGGACAGTGAGTTATTCTTAAAAACAAAGTATAAAAAAACGAGGTCTGTGTTTTTTGGTTTGTTGATTGTGGATCACAACCAACTAATGGAGTGTTGATTTGGTGGCCTCAGGGTCTCTTCTCTGCTTTTTGTGGATGACTTGCTTCTGCTGACCTCCAGTTTGTACTGGGTTGGGTTTGCAGCCAACTGTGAGGCAGCTGGGGTGAGAATTGGCACTTCCAAGTCTGAGTCCATGGTTCTCAGTTGGAAAAAGGTGGCATGCCCACGCCACATTGCTGCCCCAGATTGAGAAGTTCAAGTATCTCGGGGTCTTATTCATGAGTGAGGGAAGGAGGGAGTGGGAGACTGACAAATTGATGAAGAGTCTGCTGTGATGCAGATGATGTACCTGTTTGTTGTGGTGAAAAGAGAGCTGAGCATGAAAGCAATCATGTTGATTTATTAGTTGATCTGTTTCCACACTCCCCTATGGCCACAAGCTCTGGGTATTGAATGAGAGAATGAGATTGCAGATACAAGCGTCTGAAGTGAGCTTCCTTCAAAGGGTGTCTGGGTTCAGCCTTAGAAACTCAGCTGCTTAGAAGCAACTCAAGAGTACAGCCACCACTTCCTCCATATTAAAAAGAGCCAGTTGGAGTTGTTTCAACATGTGAATAGCATGCCTCCTGGCCACCTCCTGGGTGAGGTTTTGCAGGCATGGCCAACTGGGAGGAGGCCCTGGGGCAGATCCAATACATGCCGGGGAGATTACATGGCTCAGCTGGCTTGGGACTGCCTTGGTGTCCCCCCAGAAAAGCTGAAGGAGGTTCTCTAAGAGACCGATAACTGGTATTTGGATCTGATATACATTTGCTGTAAAAACGCAACATTTTGTTGTCACATTATAGAATAAAATAAAACTCAGCTTCAGTTTTCATTGGTTATACATTAATTCAATTTTACAGCATGTAAGCTGTCATTCAGAACTCTGCTACTTAACTCATTATTTAGATGTCTTAACGTGTACGCTTCTATAAACAAGACCTGGCACTTGTACATGATGGATGTGAACATGCAGATGAAACAATGTGCACTGTTTCTCCTTAATTTAAATTAAATTGCAGTGAAAGTAAGCCAGGATTCACACAGATGCCTTTCAGGCTTCACTGCTCTTATTTCTCATTTACTTTGGATGGTGTGTTGAATTGAGCTGTGGATGCTTCGCTCGCAATGCTTGTGAGGAGAAATTCAGGCATCAGTCAATCAAATCACATTTAGTCGTAGGCTCCAGCTCAGCCAGTCGCTAACTTCATCAAATTATAAAAATATCCTGTGAGAGCAAGGTGGTTGCCCATGCAGTTCAACGTCAAAATGAATATGTTGGTGATGGCAGAGAGTAATCAACCTATTAATGAATAAAGTTACTCCCAGGCAGCTAGCTTGGCTAATGCTAACTGATAATCAAACTTGAATAAGCATGGGTCTGTGTGAATCCTACCTGATGGAGTGTCATGTGACCCTCTGTTTACTGAGAGACAGAACTGTTTCTTTACATCTGCTCTTGGTCTCGTACTTTGATTACCCACTAAAAAACAGAAATTATTAGACGTGGTGGTTTTCCACTCTCATCTGGGATGGTGTGAGGATACCTCATAGACTATATAAAAGATGGATGTAGTTTCCGAGGGTGAAAAGTGATGCCAGTGAGGTAGTGCCTTAAACCTGCATCCTTCTTAATGGCCTCGAGGGAGTGATGGCTATAGTTGCAGAAAGACTTTCGGTCCTTCAGAAACCTATGAAAAAGTGCCCTCATCCCTGACTGAACCTGAAATCATCTGTCAGGAACCTGGTGGTAATTCTTGACACATCTTTAAAAACTTGAATCTCAAATTAAATTTATTCCAGGTGAACAGGTAAAAGAATACTATGTTTAATTGCTCTAATCCTTTCGTTTAGCTTCCTTAGTTATGTCAACATTGTTGTTGTGGATTTGTCTACAAAATAAACAATCTTGAAAGTCCTCTGCATAGACTTGGCACCAGGCTTTTAACGCATTGGTGTAACCCTGAAAACTGTTATGCCTGAGTAAATGAATCCCAAATTAAGGAATACTGTTGGGTTGTATGTTTGTTTGTTTTTTTAATGTTTTTCCTTTGGCCCTGGGCAGAACCTCATTAGGGGAAACCTCAAATTTGTCTATGCAGGAAAAGCCCTGACCTCTTAATGTGTCCAAATTACTCTCCATTACCCTCTTACACCCCTGAACAGCTGGTTTTACATCAGCATCCTTTCTTTTGTCACGTTGTCTTTTTTAATCTAGAGTGCAGTATGACGATGAAGCCTTAAAGCAGGCAGGACACGAGACTCGTTCTTTCTGTCATCCAGCTCTGTGTCTCAGCTGGCGGTGCAAATCGGCCGCATTCTTCCACAGTGAATTACTTAATTTCGTAACCAACCTTGGCACCCATATGCGATGTTGACGTCATCTCTTTCTCTTTTTTTTCCCCCCGCTGTTGGTGAAGCTGCTGGTGGAACAGCACAATGCCATCTGCCAGCTTAACTCTACTTGTCTTGCGCACAAACACACACAGTCTCCTCTGACCACCAGTGAGCGGCTTAAAACAGAGGTGGTGTACTGATGATTGAGCAGCTGCATACTTAAACAGAACTACTGAACCAATGTTTTAGTATTTATGGAGGGGGATTGAAGATGTGTAATACTATACCTGATGTTTCACTGCTGAAATATAGGGAGCCACTCTTAAAGTATGGCTGCAACTTTTTAAATGTTGCTCAGTGTTTCTGTTTAAGCTGTTCAAATGTGCTGTACATGTAGGGCTGGGCAGTGTGACCAAATTCTGTTATTTGATTTCTTTGAAAGTTTTGGGCAGTTTCACAGTGTGTCATGGTGTTAACAGCAGAGTTTTTTCCTGGTTCAGAACAGGCCTTCAGTGGTGGATACATGTAACAGTGAACACAGAGCCTGCAGGGAGCCTGAGTTAGGTTATTTCACAGAAACTTGCTTACTAATCCTACTTGATAAAATATCATAAGCGTTGGTCCCTCTTTGGCAAAGATTTTTAATTAAGTATCACTAAACATGAGTATTGTAGTATCCCCATAGTGTAGTGGTTTACACATTCGCCTTACAATCGAAAGGATCGATTCCAGGTGGGGACACGAGCCCCTCTCACCATGGAGGGTTGAGTCAGGAAGGGTATTCGGCATAAAACCTCTGCCAAATTACCAAGGTCCGCTGTGGCGACCCCTTGGGGAGAATACAAGGGAGCAGCTGAAGGTACTAAATGTGAATATTACATGTATAAATTAAAAAGGTAATTTTTATAATCTGCCTTGTCAATAGCTGTTGATTTTTTTCTTCTTCTTTCTGCTGTCTTCCACCGCAGTGAATCATTTGCCTCCATCTTACCCTATCCCTTGTATCCTCTTCTGTTACACCAACTATTCTCCTTCACTACATCCATGAACCTTCTCTGGGGTCTTCCTCATTTCGTCCTGCCTGGCAGCTACATCTTCAACATCTTTTGTCCAATATATCCACTATCCTTCCTCTGCACACTTTGCATCTCCGACTTCCATCACCAAACCGTTCTACCTGAGCTGTCCCTTTCATGTTTGCATTTTTATCCTATCAATCCTGGTCACTCTGTGAAAATCTCTGCATCTTCAACTCTGCCACTTCCAGCTTGTTGTCAGTGTAACTGTCTCCAAATCATATATCAAAGCAGGTCTCTTTAGTCGCAGAGACCTTCTCAATCACTCTTGCTGTTATCTTTCTGTCACAAATCCACCTACTTCACTCTTTTCTTCACCTTTCTGGTCCACTGGCTGTTGCTTTGGATGGTTGATCCCAATTGTGAACCACGAAAATATCTTAAAACAAGAAACCTTAGCGTCATGTGACTTCAGTTTTTCTCTGTGAATGGTCATTGGACACATGATTATAGCTGAAATCGCACAAAAGCCAAGACTTGTGTATGTGAATGGAGATTTTATCAGACGACTTCTTAGTTATAAAATTGGGGCTTTAGCAGTGAGGAGAAGTAGGCTGTGAAATCCTTTTAAAAGTAAAGGCTGGTTTACATTAGTCTTAATGGGCAACATTTGTGTCCCTGTTTCGTGCCCGTACAGTCATCTGACAACAAAACAGGAAGGCATGTAAATGAAAACAGCTTTATTGAGAATTTAACTGCATTAAAATGCCATCAGTTATGGGCACAGAAAGTCGGAAAGAAGCAAACGGATTTAATGTTTGCTGCACACGGAAAACACAAACTGCATTCCCTGTAGTTGTTGGGCTATCACTTTTGGAAATAAAGTTAATCCATCGGGAGCTGGTAGTGACATACTGCAGATAAAGCCACCGGAAGAACATTTCCTGTGGAGCATTCGGAACATGAACAGTATAAAAGTCAAAACACTGCAGTTTAGCTGTCTGATCCAGCGTATGTGTAAAGTAAAGCGGCTGTGGATGAGAGGGGAGCTGACTGCTGAAAGTCAAAGCTGTGTTTGATAAAACACATGGTTTAATCAAACATAGCGGTTGATTTCCCCCCCTTCCTTCCTTCCCTAAATGTTTTTATTTTGGCACTGGCTGAAACAGTTTGGGCAGGTGACAAAAATTTCTCTCTACAGGAAAATCCCTGCATATGATGAGAGCCGTGGGTAGAGTTTGCTCGATTATGGCATGAATCTTAATCACCGTTTCTCTCAATAATGAAATCATTATTACTCACAGACTTTGGAAAAATTCTTGAATTATGCTTTTAAGAAAAGAAGTGAATTCTCTTTTTGATTAGTGGATTTTCATTCATTTTAATCAGAATTCAGCTGAAAAATCTAAAAAATCAGGGTCCTGAGCTAATTAGGAAAAAGTAAAGGTAGCATGTGCTGAAAGGCAAAATGAAAGAATTATTGTACGACACAGTTTGGCACAATAAGGACTTTATCTCGATTATCTTGTTTTAATAAACATTGAAACCCAAAATTGTAATTAAAGTTCAAATTTGATTGCATAGGCCTAGCCATAAATAAGAAGGGGTTTTTGTTAATATGGGGCTTTTCTTTTTCTCTGTTTTTTTCACAGTAGATGTTTTTGCTGTGAACCAGTATAGCGATATTTGAAAAATCCATATCACAGTATGCTGGATGTACTGTTTTATCACCCAGCATTAAGTACATGCAAAAACCAGTGTGCAGGAGGCCAGAACAGACACTTATAAGTTGTGGGCCAGCTTTACAGTTACTTTGCTTCTGACGTGATTTCTCTCTCCTTCTAACAGCGATGTTATGAACACAAACAGTACAGAAATGGCCTCAAGTTCTGCAAACAAATCCTGTCCAACCCCAAGTTTGCTGAGCATGGAGGTAAGTAGGAGGGAAATGCAGATGTATGGAAAGTATATTCTTTTCTTCCCATGCATTCCTCACCGTGTACTGTGCCCTTTTCTCTCCACAGAGACCCTGGCAATGAAAGGCTTGACCTTGAACTGTTTAGGGAAGAAAGAAGAGGCGTACGACCTGGTGAGAAGAGGCCTACGCAACGACCTCAGGAGCCACGTCTGTATCCTTATACGAGGCACTACATCATCGTCACTCTGGGTTAAGCAGCTCTCGCTTTGAACTTTCAGCAGCGTCTTTAAACAGAGTGTGGGGTTTTTGTGTGATGCTGAAGGACCTTGAGGTGCCTCATATAGTGTAGAAGAGCTCTTGTCTCGCTGGAGCACTGTCAGCACATCCTCTCTGGATTGCTCTCTTTCTGAGAGTAAAATCTGTGCACATTGCTGGCAGATAAATGCTATCTCAGCCTAAACCTTGCCTAAAGTCAACACAGAATATCTCTGAACAGACGTACTGTTATCTCTTTAGCTTATCCAGGGTATGTTTCTGTCCTTCAGTGTCTGCTTTCAGGCATCTTTTAAAGAGTGGAGCTTTGGCAACAGATCAGAATTTTAAATCATTAAGTAACATGTTGCATAAGCCTGAAATTATGATTGAATAGTTTATTTGGGTAATTGTTTTGTCATTAATCGGTTAAAAAAAATGGAAAGCCTTGTTCAACCTTATTAGAGGTGAAGCCTGATGGGAACAGCGTCAGAAGCATGAACTGTTGATCTGTCACCTGTCCGTAAAGGTTTGTGGATTTATTGTTTTTCAGTTTGCCTCCCTTGTTTTGTGTCATTGGATAAAAAGTTCCTCTACTTTTTCCCAATAATTTTGTTTTGATGGCACAATGAGTGCTTTCAAGGAATTATTTGCTCCCACATTGAACACAAGTTGAGGCAACTTTTGCACAGCAGGAACTTCTTCATAGTTTTAGTTGCTGTTGGAGGTTATTTCCCCATTTTCATTACAGTTCAGGTACTAGAGAACACAGTTCTTAGAAGGGTCTTTTTAGCTCTTGGTAGAGTAGGTACTTACCTAGCATAAGAGGACGTTTGAGTGTAGGTGAACTGTTATTGGTCCAGACAGACATGTTCATTGATTATGAATGCTTCTGCTGTAGCAGCCATTTACAATAGTCGGTGTAAATATTAGTAAAACAACAGCTTTTAAAGTTGGTCTTGATAAACGGACAGGATGTCTGCAGGCCCTTTAAAAAGTCTCCAAGATGTCTAACAAACATGTATTAACATTTTTAAATCCTTCAACTCAACATGTTAAAGCTGTATGTCATAGTTGTGCTAATCTTTTCAGTCTGCTGTGGTGTATAAAGTTAGTTAATGGTAACAGTAGGTTGGTAGGATGCATTAGCTGACTCAGTGTTTGTGGCACATTCCTTTAAAAAGAGTCAGTTTTGGCTTAGGGGCCTGTGGAACTACAGAGAGAGGGAGATGTAAGTTTAAGAAAGAAAGACAGACAACCTTCATTAGTCCCCACAAGTGGGGAAATTCCAAATTCTACACCCTGTTGTTAATGTACACAATTCCACATGCAGGTCTAAATACACACACAGAACCAGTATACATGCATTGTATGAAAGGTGATTGGAGTGAGAAGGCAGGGGCGCCAGTGGAGCAATGTACGGGGGGTCCGGTGCCTTGCTCAAGGGCACCTCAGCAGTGCTCAAAGGGTGAGCCAACACCTCTCCAGCTTCCAGTCCACACTCCATATAGTGATCCATGTGGGCCTTGAACCAGCATTGCGTTCTGCAGTGTTTCTTGTTCCGACTTCCAGCCTGCACACACATAGTGCTCTGCGTGAGTCTTGAACCAGAGCTCTCTGGTTCCCAAACCAAGTCCCAGTGGACTGAGCCACTGTCACCCTGCCATTTAATGACAAATAGCTGGAGAATAATGGTTATCCTTTCTGGTTGAAGCTTATGAAGCAAACTCCACTGTGTGTTGAGGGTGTTTGAAACTTGGAACATTTATATATATATTTTTTAGGAAACAGATACTTGGGATTAAAGATCAAGCTGGAATAAATTTAATAAAAGATCACAGCAATGGGTGACACTGTATTACTGTTGCTTGGCTATTGCATTGCTTCAGTGTTCCTATATGCAGTGAAATAAAATCTAAAAAGGCTTGGATGGTACTTAGTTCCCTGGGAATGTCCCCATTGTCTACTCCTGAGATCTGTTTGCTCTGAAAGCAGCTTTGATGAAGTCAAATCACTGACTTCAACCACAGGAAAACTATTGGGCTGTGGTTTTGCCACCTGGACTCTCAGCGAGTACCATTTGTTTTTTTGTTTTTTATACCAAAAAGACTGATGAGCTCATGCGATGGTGATTCTTCCATCCATATGTCCTTCCACAACTCACAAGAATTGCTATTCCTCCTTCAGTGAAATGTACCTTTTGGCTGCTCCCTTGTATTCTCCACCAAGGGGTCGCCACAGCAGATTAATACGCATTGGTAATTTGGCAGAGGTTTTACACCGGATGCCATTCCTGATACAACCCTCCATGGTGAGAGGAGCTTGTGTCCCCAGTACTGGTCAGAATTTTATCACCCTTACGCACAATGGTCACATAATTGGTCTTCACCCAAATTGTGCTCAAGGTCACATTTGTCATTTTATGGGCACTTTTCCATTTTTACAAGAATCACTACTCCTAAGAGTGTTGGTCTGGGACGTAATGTTCATGAAACCAGTGTTTGCATGTGCCCCTCTGCCACTGACAAATAAATGCCATCATTAAGTTTGTATATGGCATGGTGATGTCTAAAGCTAGGATAGGACCAGTCAAGAACTAGGGCCATTGTCCTGGATATGACTTATCACTTTATTTCTGTACTTCACACATTGCAGTAACATGTCACTTGTGGTGGCTCATGAGCCAGATGAGCTACTACGTCATTGACGCTCTGATTTTACAGTTGGTATAAAAAACGTCATAAGAAGTGGTTGTGCATCTTCCTTAACTGGCCGTGCGTCACAGGCTGGCATGTATACGGCCTGCTGCAGCGCTCGGATAAGAAGTACGATGAGGCCATCAAGTGTTACCGCAATGCTCTGAAGTGGGACAAGGACAACCTGCAGATCCTCCGAGACCTGTCCCTGCTGCAGATCCAGATGAGAGACCTGGAGGGCTACAGGGTGAGCACTGCCTAAAGGACTCAGAGGGCGCATTATATCTATTTAAATAGTAACTGAGGGAAACTGCATGTTCTTGAAAACCCATAAAAGCTGGGGGGGTTTGGTAAAAGTTTTGCCACAGGAGATCACCCTGTTGGGAGTAACGCATTTAAAAACCGTTAACTTTTGTAGAAGAAACTAAGAAAAAATTTCTGGGGGAAAAACTTTACTGAAAACACACACTGTCTCCCATCTGTCGCCCTACCTCATCCAGAACGCAATATGGCAATGATTTAGAGAGGACTGGGCAAATCAGCGTTCAGATATCAGGTTGTAGTCAGTCTTCACAATGTAGAACAGCTCTCCTGGGATTTAGATGCTTTTATAGTGAGAGGTATGAAACGGCAAGGGGAAAGTCTGGCTGAAAGGATTAAAAAATGGATGAGAGGAAAAGGAGGGGCTCCCAGTCAAAGTGTATTAGGTGTTAATTTTAGTTATCCCTGAGCCAGCCAGCAGCATCCTGGTGTCACTGCCATGAGTCAGCACAATCACTTTCTCCTAGATTATCTGCCCAGCAACACTTTATATGTTAGTTTAATTTAACCAATAGAGAACATAGTCTTTTTTTCACTATGATGGTCAAATAAACCCACAATGACACATTGTGTTTCTACAGGAGACGCGGTACCAGCTGTTGCAGCTGCGTCCAGCCCAGCGGGCCTCCTGGATTGGCTACGCCATTGCCTATCACCTCCTGGAGGACTATGAGATGGCGGCAAAGATCATTGAGGAGTTCAGGAAAACGCAACAGGTCAGACATGATGACGGTTTTTGCATTTCTCTTATATAAACAGAATTCCTTCCATCCAGAATCTTTCAAAATTTTAAATACACAAAATTCTATTTTAAGTTGGGTTTTTTAAAAAATTCTGATATTGCAGTTTTAAAATCTCAGAATATGGTGGGCAGGATACTCACACCAGCAGCACTTTCTGTTGGCTAACAATGAGCTGCAGTGTGAAGTGCAAAGCCAGGTACAGTCAGGCTGTGGTCCGGGAAGTGTGACTCTACTTGGTGTGACATTTCCATGAACTGCATCAAACTACATTCACTGTGTTCCCTCTGGGTCTTAACCGGCTCACAGAGCTTGTACTTATCTTATCTTATTGGCCAAGAACCTCACATGATGATAGCTGAAACAATTTTCTGCGAACGCCACAGACTAGCTTTGGAGCCAGGGTTAGATGCTGAGCTAACCAGACACACACTGCCCCTTCTACAGAGGTTGTCTGTAATGGTGGGGAAAAAAGCGATACAGTATTGAATAAGCAGAAGAAGATGAGTATCATTTTACAATATTTTGCATAGCACTATTGTATTGATACACGCATACCAAGTATCAATATCTTATAAAAATTTCAAATATAAATTGAACAGTTTAGTCCGCAAATAATAAAACCAGATTCTTCAGTTGCTGAAGGGGCTGCATTACTTCTACAGCCGAAGTGAGAGGAACGACTGAGAACTTAGTCTTTTTTGATAAAACACATATAAAGATACAAAGTTTATTTTTGGGGATATAATTCGCAGTTGAAAAAGGGGGATAAATTGAAATATATCTCAGTATATTTTATTACAATATTGAGCATATCACAGAATGTTTAAAATCGCAATATCATTGTATCGTGGGGGTCTCTGGTGATTCCCACCTCTAGTTAGTTGTCATTTTGCCCTTTGCCACAGGCATATTGAAAAGGAGGAGGGAAGGGTGACTCAGGAATCCCATTGGCAAATAGGAAGGTGTGACACATCTGTGGGCTGAAAATTCTCTAAAGAAAACATTATTGATGGCACATCACCATGATGTGGAATCCTCTTAAGCCCCTGTCACACCTTGACGATTTAACCAGCGCATGCCAATGTAGAAAAAAAAAATCTGCAAATACACTGAATAAGTTTTTGGTGAGTTTTGTATATTAAGCGCATGCTGAAGTACGTCGGTATACGTCGTAATACGGTGAGGTCGCCGGAAAATTTTGGAGCATGCACAAAATTTCTGACATATGCCAGCGTATGGCTCATACGTCTTGCATCCGTGGACCATATGTTGCAGGTACGTTATGCATATGTTGGCTCACATTTTTTGGTATTCCGTTCTATATATGTTAGCAATATGTTTCGTATACATCCATTTAACATCATTGTTCTGCGTATGCCAGCGTTTTAGAGGAATTTGGATGCGTCGACATACGCTTGTTAAATCGTGGTGTTGCAGGGCTTGTTAAAGCACAGCACCCATGTTTGTCTCCATATATTAAATTCCTGCAGTGTCTCTCGCTACATGTTAGGGGAGACACAAACTTCAAAACCTCAAATCCTGCTTAAATCAGTGTTAGGATCGTGAGGTGCTTTGTGGAAAGTTTGCCTGACCTCACAAAGTTGGAGAACCGTCACCACCAAAGTGGCTTTAAAACTATGGATATGAAATATTGTGTGCACTACAGAGACTATGCACTACACTTTGAGATGAGCAACAGGCTCACTCGTATTTCTTGTTATACTGTAGGTGTCTGACTAGCTGATTGATGCATGCTGAGTTACAGTGAGTGCTTTGTAGCTTCCCAGTCGGTGGGTGTTTTCTCTGTTGTCTCTGCATTGGTCACAACAGCAGTAGACCTTAATTTCTTTCACTCTGGTGTGCTCCTGATAAGACCAGCCTGCTTCCTGCCTTTGTGCCATCTGTGTAATGCAGCGAGCTGGTGTGACCGTGCACGTATAACACTGAATAATTCAGTTTCCTGAGTACACCCAGCAGCTCCTGGAGCTTTTCACTCATGCAGGTCTGGTACAAAATATTATCAAATCTCACGCCAGCTTGTTGTTTGTGTGGTTTGTTCAGACATCTCCAGATAAAGTGGACTATGAGTACAGCGAGCTGCTGCTCTACCAGAACCAGGTGCTGAGGGAAGCTGGTCTGCACAAGGAGGCCCTTGAGCATCTGTCCAACTACGAGAAACAGATCTGTGATAAATTGGCAGTGGAGGAGACGCGAGGTGGGTCATTAATTTGTGAAAGTACAAACACATCACTAGCAGAGTAACTACAGAGCTGATATCATAGTACACGTTGGTAGGCAAGCAAGTAAATTTTTATTTTGTTTAAGGCTGAATTACAGTCCCCGTACAAATCATAAACAGACACAGATGGCAGCTGCACCACATTGTAGGTAATGGAAAAACTAAGTCAATAGACAGACATATAAAATAAGATGATAATCATAGAAAAAACAGAAGGGTTACAGAATAGTCAAATGATCAAAGCTGTCAGAGCCGTTTTTTATGTATATATATCAGTGGCTTCATCTGACGCAGGAGTTGCAGGAAAGACGGTGCAAACATTTCTTGACCATGATGTGTCTTGCTTTGTTGTGCTGGAATGTGCTGATTCGTCTTGAACTTTGTTTATATTTTTATATGAAAAAGTTCTGAAACAATGTTAAGAGTAAATCATGTTTAATACAGTGGACACTTTTGGTTTGGTCATTACAAAGCCCATAGGTTAATGTTGCACTCTGAAGCAGGAATTCTGAGTTACTAGTTAGAATTTTGTACTGGAACACCCCCTTAAGTCAGATTTCCCACTGTGAAAGTTGAAGCATTAACATCAGCCCTGATTTCACAAGCCAAGATGGCAGCAATGTGTAAACTGTACTGCCCCAGTTGTGTGTTTGTGACTTGTTGAATAATCCAGACACAGAGCACTGACCAGGCTTTATCCACGAATGTTCTCTAGTGGCACTTTTAAGCACCTAAAACAAAAACGCTTGGGAGTGACATCACTCCCAGCTCGGACATCCAAGTTCTGAGGCAAATGAATCGTGGCAATGCTTCTAGAAATTCACTAATTATGAATATTAGTATACCAGTAAAAACGATAACAAACCAATAAAAGTATTAAAAATAAGGCAAAATTATCATGAAGATTTTAACTCCAGTACCATTAATAAATCTGAAAAATTGACATGATAATTAAGCTAAAATTTTGTAAAATGGTAATTACGGTGCAGTTAAACGGGAGTGTTTGCTTTTTCTTTTTTTTTGGTAAATGCTTATAATTATGACAAAAACCAAATGTGATCTGTTAGGTTGTTCCAGCAACTTTCAACATAAGGTAAAATAAACTTCTTACAGTATTGGTGGAGATCCAAAGACAAACCAGGAGGCCTGACGCAGGTGATCTGAGGGGTTGAGCTGGGTACTAGCCTGTCAGAGACACTGAAATGTCAGAACATGCAGGGAGTTAACTAAATCAAATTTAAAAATAAATCCAGAAGCTACCTGGAAGCCAATATTTGCTTTTATTTAAAGCTCTGGTGGCTGCATTCTGAAGTGGTTGAAATGGCTTTTCAAGATTCCTGTGAGCAGACGTTTTGTCCTATCAGCCTTTTTTTGTCGTTTTTAACTTCATAATGCTGGACCCTTGTGTTTATGTAGGAGAGTTGTTGTTGAAGTTGGAGCGTCTAGACGAAGCAACAGAAGTCTACCGTCGTTTGCTGGAGAGGAACCCGGAGAACTGGTCCTATTACCATGGCCTGGAGAAGGCCCTCAAACCAAGTATGATGTGACCGACCTCATCGCCACTTACCACTAAAATATCCACATTGGTTAAGCAAGCTGTAGACTGAATTATATATGTGCTTTTAAATTTTCAGGCACTGTAGAGGAGAGGTGCAAGGTCTATGAAGAAGCCTGGGAAAAGTTTCCTAAAGGGCTTGTGCCACGCCGGTTGCCACTCAACTTCCTCTCAGGTAATCCTTTCTGCCAACTCGTGCATGTCACACAGGTCCTCTTTGGGAGTTCTAACTTTTTAAAACTACAGTAAAGGTAGACTTTGCTTTCTTTTCTTTTTCTGTTTATTTGCAGGTGACAAGTTTAGAGAGTGTCTAGACAGGTACCTGAGGATGAACTTTAGTAAAGGCTGCCCGCCCGTCTTCACCACGCTCAAATCACTGTACAACGACAAAGAAAAGGTGATGGCACTGCTGCCAATGACAGGCTTAAACTGTCTTATAGGGAGTTGTTTCTAGCTCCATCTGTTTATTCTTGGAGTAGTTTTGCATGTTTTACTGTTAAAAATACTCCTAATACTACTATGGATCTTATACTCCTCTCCCGTTAGATGACCATGTAAGGAAATCCTTTCGTTGACGTCATACAAATCCAAGAGTGTAAAATAATCTACCTGAAGCAGTGTGTTTAGAGTAGTCTGAAACCTTATTTGAACATTTGGTCGTGTTTAATATACACATCCATCATTGTAACAGTATGTATGTGAGAAGGAAATAAGGAAGCGCTTAATTGTTCCACTTTGAATAATTCCTTGTGTAAACTGATTATTAAAGACTTCCTCACAGTGTAATGCTTCTTGCGGCAGGTGAGTTAATTTACTTTGTCCTATATTCTTTGCAGGTGGCAATTATAGAGGAACTGGTGGTCGGGTATGAAACCACCTTAAAAAGCTGCCGAATGTTCAGCCAGAATGGTGAGGAGAAAACGTTTAAACTTGAGATGCTAAAACTGATGATGTTAACTGTCTCCATGTAGAGATTTATTTCTGCTCACATCATTACAATTCTAACAAACTAGACAAAGTAATAACAGCTTTTTAAGTTTTTGTGCAACTGTTGCAGTTGCTTTATTGCAACCCTAACTTGCTTGTCCTGTTCCAGATGACGGTAAGGAAGAGCCTCCGACCACGTTGCTCTGGGTGCAGTACTTCCTGGCACAGCATTATGACATGATCGGCCAGCAGACCCTGGCTCTAGAATATATCAATGCTGCCATTGAGAGCACACCTACGCTCATTGAGCTCTTCCTGATTAAAGCCAAGATTTACAAGGTAACACATGCACTGCATTTGCACAGTTGTTTACTATTTCAGACGTTAGCACTGCTGTGTTTTTGTTCTCAAGTGTTGACCGCTTTCACTCCCGCAGCATGCTGGCAACATCAAAGAGGCTGCCCAGTGGATGGATGAGGCCCAGGCTCTGGACACTGCTGACAGATTCATCAACTCAAAGTGTGCCAAGTACATGCTGAAGGCGGGCATGATCAAAGAGGCCGAGGAAATGTGCTCCAAGTTCACACGGGTGAGAAAAACTGTTTGGTGACAGCTGACCATGTGAGGAGAACTTTTAAAAATGTCAGAACAAAATGTTGGCAAAGGGCTAGAACAGTCTGAAGAGCTTATGACCTGTGTATATAATGTCTAATTAGCGTAATGCATTAAAATAAATCAAATCTGTTATTTATTCATCATAGTGCTTCTAAGTATTATTATTTAAAGGTATTTTGTTAAGACAAAGATTTAAGAAAAATCAGAATAGACATTACAATAAAAGCACTTGGTGAAGGCAGTTGACTGGAGTCACAGTCATGTAGAGATTCAAGGCTCCATAAATGTGCCCCAAATCCTCATCAGGTAGATTGTGCTGACAAATTCTTACCAAACTCAGAAAGGTCAAATCTAAGGACATTTCCTGTACGTTTTTATTTCAGTTTAGTTGGTTTGATAATTTAAAACAAGTACTTCAGTTAGTTCTGATTTTAGGTTGGCCTGCTAAAGAACTCAGGCTGTTGTCCTGGATGTGACAGCTTGTGAGCCTCCTTAACTTCTCAGTGGATTTTAATATTCATTAGTTTGTGCATTAACTCCAGCCAGTGACACATTACAATAACCTCATGACATGTTTTGGATCTTGAATCGGATGAAATACTACGTCACTGAAGTTCTGGTTTGCTAAAGTCTAGTTTTTAATTTTATTTGAGTTACCTAAAATGTTGTATCGCCTAGTTTCAATGTTTAGTTTAGCTGTAATATCCTTGGAACTGCTTCACAGAATCAAGAGGCTTCAAGGAGGAGGGGGAAGTTTGCATATAAATAAGATCATTATTGAGCGCACTCAAATTGGTGGACAATACAATGACCTCATGATCAGCAGAAGAAAAGTTTGATTTGTTTCTCTACAAAAATCTAGTTTTTACCTTCAGTTTTCTTGCTAGATGTTCCATGTGGGTCAAACTAAGTGCATGCTATTGTGGGCTGAAATGTATCAAAGTCTAAAATTAATGGAAGAGCCAGTTGCATAAAAATATGGCATCTGCATAAAAATGTACATTACAGCTTTGGGTAGCAGAGATAATGGTCTTTGTGTATAGAGTTAAGAGGTCTGTGAATAGATCCCTGTGGAACACCTACAGTAATGGTTAAGTGGTTGTGACTAGATGCGTCAGTAACAGAAAACTGACACAATAAATGAGGATGTCCCTGCTTAATCAAATACTGTGCCCATGTCGTTATGTCTTGTGTTTGTGCAGGAGGGAGCATCAGCAGTGGAGAACCTGAACGAGATGCAGTGCATGTGGTTCCAGACTGAGTGTGCACTCGCCTACAAAGCCATGAACAAGTTTGGAGAAGCCCTCAAGAAGTGCCATGAGATTGAAAGGGTGAGCCTTTCCTGACAGGACTTCCACTCAGTGCAAAATTACGCACTTCCTAACTGCCCACATACAGTCTGTCTGTGTGCTAAAATCATTTCTTCTACACCCTCGTTAATCTCATCAGCATTTTGTGGAGATCACGGACGACCAGTTTGATTTCCATACTTACTGCATGAGGAAGATGACGCTACGCTCCTATGTGGACCTACTGAAGCTGGAGGATGTTCTCCGGATGCATCCGTTCTACTACAAGGCTGCCACCACAGCCATCCAGATCTACCTGAGCCTTCATGACAATCCCCTGACTGATGACAGCAAAGAGCTGCAGGCAGACACTGGTAAGAGACACGGGGTGAAGAGATGTGGAAATCAAGTTCTGAGACACCCAGTTAATTATATAGGAAAGGCTTATGTTAATGCAACTTTTTCTGGCTTCATCCATATAGCTAACCTGTCAGACAAAGAGCTGAAAAAGCTGAGGAACAAGCAGCGAAGAGCCCAGAAAAAGGCCCAGCTGGAGGAAGAGAAGAAGAACGCAGAGAAGGAGAAGCAGCTCAAGAACCAGAAGAAGAAGAAGGAGGATGATGACGAGGAGATTGGAGGGCCCAAAGAAGAGCTCATTCCTGACAAGCTGGTGAAGGTAAGTGAAGGATACATGAAGTCTTCGTGTCTGCTGATCAGTGTTTTCGAATGCTTCATGCTTACTTTTTTGTTCTGTACATTTTTTTTTTAAATTTTTTTTTTTTACAGGTAGAAAATCCACTGGAAGAAGCCGTCAAGTTCCTGATGCCTCTCAAACACCTGGTCAAAGACAAGATTGACACCCACCTGCTGGCCTTTGAGATCTACTTCAGGAAAGGTTAACACATCCACTCTTATTCTGTTTTTACTGTATTGATACTTTGCCCCTTACCTTCCATTTCTCCTTCACACATTTATTGTGTTCCCCTTTCAGAAAAATACCTGTTGATGCTCCAGTCAGTGAAGAGAGCGTTGGTAATTGATCCCAACCACCCGTGGCTACACCAGTGTCTAGTACGCTTCTTTAAAGGAGGTGAGAGGATTCATCATTAAACCACTACCACGTCCTCTTTAATGCTTCCTTTTACTCACCTTTGTGCTGCCACACCTCTTTCTTTTTCCTTTGCTTCCACCTCATCCCAACATCTTTTTCTCTTCCCCTTCTTTCAGTTTCAGAGAGCAAGGAGCTGCCTGAGGTAGTCAGGACAGTGCTGAAGCAGGAGATCACCCGGCTGTTTGGCGACAGCAATGCCAAGAGCTTCAACCAGGCCTACCTCACCAAGCACTCCAACTCCATACCCCACCGACTGGCTGGTACACCTCTGACTCTACTCACAATACTTCACTAAACGCAGCAGCAGGTCCACTGAGTTTGACCAGAGTCATGTCCATAGTTAAAGTTTGTCCTTATAAGCAGCATTATTACCTTCACCAGGGAGGCTGTGTTTTCACGATTTGTTTGTTCGTATGTCTGCGGGTAATATAACTCAAAAAGGTCAGAAATTGATTTTAATTACTTTTTTTTGAGGGGTGGTGTGTGGTACAAGTAACAAACCATTAAATATTGTAGGTAATTCAGATCACGATCCAGGTCTGGGAATTTTGAAAATTATTTTTATGGTCTTTGCACAGATTTGTGCTCTCTGAGTGCTTCTAGTTAAAAATGCGAACACTTTCCCTCAGACTGACCCCCTCTCTCTCCTGGCTGCAGCTGCTAAGATGATGGTGTATCTGGACTCGTCGACGGAAACAAAAGCAGCAGAACTTGCAACTGCACTGGATGAGTCCCTGAACAACAGAACCATTCAGGTACAGTAGCGTTCATAGTAGAGTTTTTCCTGCTTGGAATTGACCGGTTTTGGTGGTGACGCAATAAGTCTGTGTTGGGTTATTTGACAAACTTGTGCATTACTGTGTTTGAGTATTCCTACTTAATAAATACTGTGGGTTGTGGTTTATCTTTGCAATGTTTTAAACACATGTCAGTGTCAATATTAAACAGCTTAGCCGTTAAATAAAACAGACAGTTGTATTTAAAAATAAAAATCTAATTGTAAGATTTCTCCATGTCAACCAAAACATTTACAATTTTCTCATCAGAGAGGCTTTTTAAGCCTCTGCTGTGGATGCAAGATGTTTTCAGGTTGTCCGTCGGTCTTGTTACCACCACAGGAACTGACTTGTTTGCTTGATCTTTTCCAGACTTTGTGTGGTTAATACTGATGATGGGTAGACATTCTGATAACATTTATGAGGTTGTGGAGTCAAAGGTCCAAGTCACATAGGGTCAGATTTTAGGTGGAGGCATACTGGCCGAGTTCTAGGTATTTTATTATACTCTGCATTCCTACAGGACCTCTGTTTACCCTCTAAAACTGTTTTAACTTCTCTCCGCCATCCAGAAAGTTAGCACTTGAGGTAAAGTTGGTACCTGCGTAAGTGGAGTAGCGCTCTAAAGAGCTGTTGGCTATGATCTGTCAGTGTGATTAAAAAATACAGCCAATCCACAGCCAAGACTTTAACCAACGTGAACAGAGGTTTTATCAGACGACTCTTTGTTATAAAACTTTAGCTGTGAAGAGAAGCAGGCTGGTTTGCATTAGTTTTAATAGGCGGCATTTGTTTCACTATTTCATGCCTGTAAAATCATGTACTGACAAAAACAGCAAGGTTTGTTAAGTAAGAATGGCTTTATTGTGAATTTGGCTGCATTGAAATACTTCTCATACTTCACATATTGGTTTCCCTAAAATTGCTGGAACATTACTATTGGAAATAATTTAATCCACTCCAATCTAATCCTCTCTATAGCATCAGCACTTGTTTTAAAAGGTTTTTCAAATCAGGAGCTGAAAGGACAGGAGCAGAACAAATCAGTTTCTTCACTGAAGTGAAAATCATCTGGTGGGTTTTCTTCATAACCTTGACCAGAGGATCTGCCACATAATCACAGCATCACTTTCACTTGTTAGCTCATCTGGCTGAAGGATCAATAAGTTAAAGCCATGGCGAAGTGTCTGTCTGTCTACAATTCACAAGCATCACTGCACCTCCTGCAGTATTGGTCAGAATTTGACCAAACTTGTACACAGTGATCACCTAATAGGTCTTCATCCAAATGGTGCTCAGGGTCAAAGTCATATGTGGTGTTTTGTGACCAGTTTTCCATTTTCACGAGAACCGCTTCTCCTAAGAGTATTTATTGGTCTGGATTTTAATGTTCATGAAATAAGTGTTTGCAGGTACCCCTTTGCCATCTATACATAAATGCCCTAATTAGGTTTATTTATGCCATAATAAAGCTCGGTTAGCGGTGATCAAGCACCGTTGTCGTGGTTAGGACTGTTTGTGAGCCTCCTTGCCTTTTCAGTGGACTTTAAGTCTTAGTTTGTGTAATACAGCCAGCCAATGTCAAGAAAAATTAGCACTTTCTTTCTGTACTTCACACGTTGCAATAACCTTTTAAGTGTGAGGGATCGTGAGCCAGATGAGCTACTACTTTAGGAACTGTGTGATGTCACAAAGAGCACCTATCACCAATATGGTCATCTCATGGCACAGAGCATACCAGCATACCCACCTGCTGTTAAAACCTTCTATTTAGAAAGTGGCAGCCAATCAGAAGAAAGATGGCTTATAGTGGGAGGAACTGAAGTAGCTTGTTTCAAACAGCAGATGAACTGAGAGCTGCAAAAAGGCCCATTATAAGATAAATTAGGATTATTTAAACTGTGATTCATGCAAAGTGACTCCAGTAGAATCCAAGAATACAAAAAAGAAGCTAGAAATTAGCAATATTCACAATATTTGAGGTGCTTAAAGTTATAACTAAAGAATTCTCACTCAGTATTATTGGCAGCAGGGTGGTCAGTGGTTTGCACTGTTGCTTTGCAACAAGAGGATCCTGGGTTCAAACTCAGGAGCCCTTCTGTGTGGAGTTTACATGTTCTCCCCGTGCTTACACAGGCTTTCTCTGGGAGCTCTAATTTCTCCTGCCATTGTTAGGTCAATGTTGTTGTTGATATTCCTAATCTCAAGAGTTTTACTTCTGGTTAAATCAAGGTTAAATCAATAATTTGTTGGCAAGTACTTTTAATGAACCATTGGCTCTTAATACAGGTTTTTTTTAAAATCAGCAATATCTTAAAGAATGTGCAGCTTCAACATTTATTACATGTGCATAACATGTCATAGTGGCTCTCCAAAGGCGCTAAACCTTCACAGGTGGAGTTTTTGAAACACTGGAGACAATAATGACTTCACTTCAGTTTTCACCCTTGACAAAAAAAAGAGCCAGATTAGATCCCTTGGCATGGTCTGTGCTGATGTTCTACCGTGGATGTGATGCAATTTACTCATCTTTGTTTTAAACTGTTATTTCCAGCCTTTTACATTCCAGAAATAATGTAGCTTCCCTTCTTTAATTTCTGTCCTTCTCATCTTCAGATCTGCTCAGAGGTCCTGGAGTGTCTTCGCAGTGGCCTCCTGGGCGACTGTAAGGAACACGCAGAGTCGTACCGCGCCGAGTGTCACAAGCTTTACCCCTACACGTTAGCTTTCATGCCCCCTGGGTACGAGGAGAACACCAAGATCGCCAACGGAGACGTTTCTACAGAAACGGAGGAGTTAGCCAACGAGATGTGAGCACGGCAGAGTGGCAGCAGATGAGAAAAGGAACTGGGCCGAGCACAGAGCCTTGTGGTACGCCTTTGGCAGCCATTTGGTGGAGCTGGACACGGGAAGCGAAAATGGGTGTTTTGTCCTTGGGCTCAGCTCAATGGGGTCTGACCTGGCTTGGCTTGGCTCTCTCCCACATGGGTGCAAATCAGGACTGTGTGTGTGTTTGTTGAGGGTGTGTTTGTGTGCGTGCATGTGTGCGGTTGTGTATTTGTTGGAAAAAGGAGGAGGAGGGGGAAAGAGGAAGATATCAGAGCGTCCATTTTACTTTTTTCTTTTTTTTAAACGGACAAACTGTGACGGCTGGTTTCCTCTGATCAATGTGACAGCAGCCGCTCGAGCGTGACTCAACGCGTCGCATACTGTGCTCCCCCTTATTTTAAAATAAAAGCTAATTTAAATGAAACCGGGACACAGCTGTCACTGAGGGACAGGAGGCCGAGCAGAGTGGATCTGATCTCTGACAGATCGGAAGCTGAGCGAGGAGAGTTACCAGGACCTGAAACGGACACTGAAGGTGACCACGGGTGTGTCTGTATCTGCTGTGACTCTCACTCAAGTAAACCGCCGGAGAACATTGTTTCATACGTGAACAGTTTCCCAGAAAAAAAAAAAAGTGCTTCCTTGGCGGTTCGTGATGCGACATGGGAATATTTAACCCTCTGTCCTCATGGAGCACAGAATAAAAGCTGTAAAGATTGTGTCATGCGCTGCATTTCAAATACACAGCTACTCCTAACTTTTCTATATAGCTCTGAGAGAGATGGGTAGACCTAAGCAATACCACAGACACTCATACTGATGATAATCTGTTCTGGATCTGTTTGAAGCGGTTACACTGAGCCTCCAGGCGGTCTCTTTTATTTATGCAGCACATTTAAGCGCAAGAGCTTGAGGGCGCTTTCCAGACGAGGCAGAGCCACTTGTGTTGTTGCTGTTGTTACTGTTAAAAATGGTTTTATCCACATGATGTACAGACTCTTTCAGTGAACGTGTAAACGAGCCTCTCGTACTTTTCAGAGGAATCTTCATCCCTGCTAACGGCTCCTCTTAAAGGTCAGAAATCAAAATCCACAGTCCCGTTGCCAAAATGACAGGAAAAAAATGTTACAAGGCGAGTAAACGTATGAACATCTGAAAGCTGTTTTACTACTTCTGTATCCCCCCCCCAGATTTTTGTTTTCAGATCTTTTCTTCCCCTTCTTCCTCTGATTTTGGTTCTAATGTGAAAGATGAAATCTGAGATGGTGATGTATGATATCTCTGGATTTTTGTATTAAAACCCAACAGAAAAAAAGTTGAATGTGTTTGCTTGTTTGTTTCCCTGAGCTGCTGCTGTTCTTGTTGCAGGGTCAGTTGGCACACCTGGGCCCAGTTCATTTGATGTGAAGGGTCCGCCATATTAAGTGCCATTCCAAGCCAACTACCCTTAAGTGGAAGTGGGTTATAAAGCCCTCTGACACAGGCTTACAAAACTCCACTTCAAGGTCCGGCATCTGTTTTTGGTTTTTTTTTGTGATATGGAGGACAATTCACACACCTGCAAAAATGAGTTGTGTGTGACTATTTCAGGGCTAGGTAATTAAATAAAATGATAATAAAAGGGCTTCCATAATTCTTAAATGGTGCTTTATAATATGAGTTGTTATAAATGCCAATATTAAAGAACAAAGGATGTGTGGGAGCTTTTCAGAAATCCTAATACAACCATAATGTGATATAGTGGCACATGCACTGGCCACTTCATTAGGTACACCTGCTTAGCTGATCAGTGCAATTAATTATTAATCCAATTGCATGGCACCAACTCAGTGCATTTCGGTATTTAGACACGGTCAAGAGAACCTGCTGAAGTTCAAGCCAAGTATCACAATGGGGAAGAAAGGCGATTTTAAGTGAATGCGGCGTGGTTGTTGGAGCTAGACGGGCTCGTCTGAGTATTTCAGAAACTGCTGATCAGCTGGAGTTTTCCCGCACAACCGTGTCTACGGTTTACAGAGAGTGGTCCGAAAAAGAGAGAATTTCCGGTGAGCGGCAGTTCTCTGGGTGAACATGCCTTGTGCTTCAAGCTGATAAGAAGGCAGCAGCAGCTCAAACAACCACTCGTTACGTCCGAGGTATGTAGAAGAGCATCGCTGAATGAGATGTGGTGGAACAGGAGAGTCGCATCATGGATGAGCAATCAACAAATCTGCAGCGACTGTGTGATGTTGCCGTGTCAGTGAGAACCAAAATCTCAGGAATGTTTTCAGCACCTCTGTGTTAAGAAGAAATTGTGGCTGTTCTGAAGGGAAAAAAAAGTCTAAACGTTGTCAGAAATGTATATAATCATTCTGTCTGACCTGTGAGATTGTCAGAACTCTTTTATAGTGCTGATTTAAACAATTATTTCATAACACGACTTCCATACCGGATCGGTCGCGGCCCGGGTTAGCAACGACCGCCTCCGGTGCCGTTAGCCAACAGGGTGCCGGTGGAAACTATGCTACTGTTGGCCGAAGACCAAGGAGGGGGAGAGGGGGAGGCAGAGAGAGAGAAGGAAAGGTAGGAGGGTGGAGGTGAGAGTAGGGACTTTAAATGTAGGGACTATGACTGGTAAAGGGAGAGAGCTGCTGATATGATGGAGAGAAGGAAGGTAGATGTGTGCAAGAAACCAGGTGGAGGGGAAGCAAGGCCAGGAGCATCAGAGGTGGATTCAAACTGTTCTACTATGGTGTAGGTAGGAAGAGAAATGGAGTAGGGGTAATCTTGAAGGAAAAGTATGTGAAGAGTGTTCTGGAGGTGAAGAGAGTGTCAGACAGAATGATGACTTTGAAGCTGGAAACTGAAGGTGTGATGCTGAATGTTGTTAGTGCATATGCCCCACAAGTTGGATGCCAGTTAGAAGAGAAAGAGGAATTCTGGAGTAAGTTGGATGAAGTGGTAGAGAGTATTCCCAGGGGAGAGAGAGTGGTGATTGGAGCAGACTTCAATGGGCATGTAGGTGAAGGGAACAGAGGGGATGAGGAGGTGTTGGGTAGGTATGGTGTTAAGGAGAGGAATGTGGAGGTAGTGGATTTTGCAAAAAGGGTGAAAATGGCTGTAGTGAACACGTATTTTTGGATGTTGAAGCTAGGTTGAGAAGAAAGGTGAGCATAGGAGAGCAGCAGTATGGCTTTATGCTGAGAAAGAGTACAACAGATGCAATGTTTGCTTTGAGAGTGTTGATGGAGAAGTACAGAAAAGGTCAGAAGGAGTTGCACTGTGTCTTTGTGGATCTAGAGAAAGCATATGATAGGGTGCGAAGAGAGGA
>VUQH01090581.1:0-20183 GCA_015106775.1 Etroplus canarensis | reverse complement strand
TTAGATCCCTCAGTGTTTCCTTATTCTATTCTGTGTCTAGTCCTTCTTTTTATGCCTTTGGTGGATGGTCAGGGTTCTGTTCGATTAAGTCAAGTTCTTCCACACCAAACTCATCCAACTATGCCTATATGGACTTTGTTTTGCACACTGGGCACAGTCATGCTGTAACAGAAAAGGGCCGTTACCAAACTGTTCCTACAAAGTTGGAATCATAGAATTATCCAAAATGTCTTGGTAAGCTGAAGCATTAAGATTTCCCTTCACCAGATCTAAGGGGCCCAGGTCAATCCCAGAAAAACAACCCCAAAGTATTATCTATCCCTCCTCCACCAAACTTTACAGCAGGCACAGTGCAGACAGTCAAGTAATGACCTGAAATTCACCAAACCCAGACTTGTTCATCAGACTGCCAGATAGAGAAGCATGACTCATCACTCCACAGAACACATTTTCACTGCTCCAGGGTTCAGTGTCAACGTGTTTTATACCACTCCATTTGGTGCTTAGCATTGTGTTTTGTGATGTAAGGCTTGCACACAGCTGCTTGTCCATGGAAACTCATGCCATTAGCTCCCAGAGCACATTTTTTGTGCTGGTGTTAATGGTGGAGGAGATTAGGAACTCTGCAGTTCATGGGTCCGCCATCAGGGTGTTACCAACTTTTACACACTATGCGCTTTAGCACTTGGCAACCCCACTCTGTAATTTTACATGGGCTGCCAGTTTGTGGCTGAGTTGCTGAGGTTCCTAAACTCTTCTGTTTTTCAATAATACTACTTACAATTGATTGTGGAACATGTGGGAGGCAATAAATTTCACCAGCTGAGTTGCTGCAATGGTAGCATATTATTATAGTACAATACTAGAATTCAGGGAGCTCTTTAGAATAACCCATTCTATTTTTTTCAGCCAGCATGGCTGGGTACTTGATTTAATACACTTGTGACTGTGGGACTGAATGAAACACCTGAATTCAATGATTAAGAGGTGTGGCCCATTACTTTTGTAAATATAGTATAAATAGCCATGTCTTTAGCATTTGTTGTTATTATGCTTTGCAGTATGTCCCCCTGATCTCCTGTGCATCTGGGGAAATTCTACTTAAATACTGTGGTTTCTTTTTGGACTTAGTGCTTAGTCTGAATAAAAGGCTTCCTTTTTGTTGTCTGCCTACAGTGTCCTGTATTTGGGTCCAGATCTCTGTGCTCCATATTTTGACAGTTTCCATTTGTTCTGTATTTACTCCAGAGTGCATCACTGATTAAATAAATGTCCTTTTTTTCTTTAATAGAGGTACATTTGTACTTACACATTCAGGGATCTTTAGTTGTAGTAGTTGTGTGCATCTTCATTCATCTTGCTGAAAATTTTACAGCTCCATTACAAATGTTTGGAGTTAAGTGGTCTGCTGGAGGGCATGCTGATGTAAATTGGTGAGAGTAGTGAAGGCATTACATTTGCTTTTCCCACTGTAATTTTCCCCAGGAGGACTGTGGATTAAAACCACTGACCTTTTGAACACAAGGCTGAATCTCTAACTTGTACACAACAACATTGCCACAGCAATCTCAACTTAAACCAAGACTGCTTCAGACCAATATTCTGCCAGATAAAATTGAACTCATTGAGCTGCTGTTCTAATCAAACGAGAGGCCACACAGTCACTTTCATCTCATTTTATCACTACTGTGGGAGCCTTCTCTTTTGCCCCTCAGCCAAAACTCTGTTTCCCAAAGTCACACTTTAGCCTGCAGCTGTTTCAGTCATTCTCTATTTAATGAAAGTATTACATTGTCATCAGCTCAACGTAATTCACAGTGTCCTCATTTGACATGGACAGTACCTACTTAAATATCTTTTTTCAGCCACATTGTAAACTAATTTGAATCTTGGACTACTGCCACTTTATTCTTCCTTATCAACAAACTGTATGTGCAAAAGAATAAACCAAAAGGTTCCAATCAACGCCAGCTTTGTAAAATGAATCTTATTTAGGAGACTAATTCCTTGACTGCTCCCTCCCTAGGTCCTAATTTTCTTACATTTGGCTGCTTCATCTAATTGAATGAATTGGAAGAAAGGCGTTGTGCTGATTTAATGTTCTCTCTGTGCTGTCTCTACCTCCATGTCTTTGTAAGTATGAAAGAGTATGCATATGCACAGCTGCTTAAATTGAAATTATGTGATTAAGGGCTTGGACATTGGCAAGTGAAGCCAAAATGGCTGCGTACTTGCATCAGAGTTCCTCTAAAACGAAGGCCAGCACTCTGGCTTCTTGATTGAGGCTGCAAGATACAGTTACAAATCAATACTCCATTCTCAGAAGCTTGCACAGAAGAATCTCTCAATCTGTCTTATCTGCCCACCAGATGATCAAAAACTGTGCAATAATTTGGGTGGATGGAGCGTTTAGCATATACAAAATGTTACATCATTGCCAAGTTTAGGTCAGGATCCCCAAGTGGTCTACTTCTTTGCCACTGCTCCTCTAACTTCCTGTCCCTGCTCTACTATTTATTGACCATTACACATAGCTCAGTGTGCAGTAGTCTATTGTAACCTTCAACAACACAGGGGTTATTCCCATTTTCTGACAGTGGCAAAGTGAGTTTATTAAAAAAACAAAACCTTCCCAGTTATGTGTGGTATCTTAACTTGTGTAGAGTACAGAAAGTCTGTATTTTTGGTACATGGGTATCTGTTATGTGATGTAATTTTTCAAAAAATATCACACAAAAGTATAAATTGTATTGCAAATGTGGGAAAAAAAAATTGTAATGGAAATTATTTATTTATTCTGTCCATCTCATCATCTGATCAAATAATAGCTTATTGTGTAATCAGTTTAAAGGGGAAAATGAAATAGAAGTTTTTTGAGAACAAAAGATAGCAAGAATTGCTTCTTTGTTTGAGATGTAAGAACCTCAAAAGTTGATTCTGTTCATCTGGACGTAAGGTTTTCCGTGGGAGAAACGTTTCATCGATGAGTGATGAAACGTTTCTCCCACGGAAAACCTTACGTCCAGATGAACAGAATCAACTTTTGAGGCTTTACGTACCTGGATGATTGAGCATGCATCAAGACGAGATGTAAGAAGCTTTTTTTAAAAGTATATTCCAAGTTGTTGCTCAGGCAAACACTGATAGGACAAAAATGTTGGGCATATTTCAGAACTCAACACATTTATTATGTCAGGACATGGTCCTATAATAGCTGAAACTATCTCTAATTACTGTAACTTTGGTGTCTCCTGTGATATCTGATATGTCTGGCTGCAAAATGAGTGACCTATTTACCTTCCTATTGTTAGCCAGCTCATAGTTGTGAATATTTTTCTGGGTCATGAACTGGAGTGGGTGGATTTAACACATGCTATTCTGTGAGCTAGAACCATAGGGTCTAATACAGTGCAGGAAATTCAACAATGATCATGTGACAAAGACATAAAAAGGGCTGAAGGAGACAAATAGAAATCAGCACCACAGAACTTCAGGTAGATTTTTCAAATTGCATGAGCTATTATGAGGGTACATGGACAATGATGGCTGAAATGTGATATTGAAGAAAATTTCCTTGGCTTAATGCCCACAAAACCCTTACCTTATTACATTTTTTATTTTTCTATGAAAACTCAATGGGTTCACAAAGTGGGGGGAGGAGTACTATCACTTCCTATCTAGACGAGGTGCACTGTACTAAATGGATAATGCTAAATTGGTGCTAGAGTACCAACTTCCTTTCACAAATACTATCTTGCCATGCAACTGATCAGGGTTCAGATTAAATAATAGAACAACAGCATTTCAGCTCCTGAGGATTCAGTGTTGAAAGACACTTCTCTTAAAAATATAACTATGATTTACTACTGCTTGGTTTTTATTTTTGTATGAAGAGGGCTGCATTCCAGTAGCTTGTCTCTCTAACTGCTACTCCGGCTTGATACTTACATAAAAAGTGTTTTTCTTCCCAGGGACAGTACACAGATAAAACAAAGTTTACAGTAGCTAATCGAAGCTGAAAAACCAACTTGGTGTTCCTGGTAAATGTTAAAAGTCAGCAGTGGAGATGGCTCTTTGCTGACAAAGTGACAGATACGAGATGCACTAAGGAGACCTCTGCTTACCTCAACAGCAGCCTTGGCTCGCTCAAACTCCTCCTCCAGGGACTGATGTCTGGAGAGGAGGGCACTCCCCCATCGCTGCTCCTTCGTTAAGCGAGCCTGTCATACACATATGCATGCGCACATTTAAAAATAATATAAACATTTATGCTCAAACAAAATCCATTCAATATACGCCTTCACTTACACACACACACAAACACACATAGAACATTACACAGATAGAAGGATAGACTGGCAAGGAGAGTGTGCAGGGTCAGCTGTCTCTGCTTTTTCAGGGATGAGTAAATATCCCAACCTCAACAAAGCCTCTGACATGCTTAGGAAGGCCAGCCGAATCACTGCTGTCAGCAACCCCCCTTCCTTACTGCACAGACACAGACCTACTCCTCATCTGAACCACATCCTACTTATCTAGCCTCTCACAATTTCACCCTCCACCCCAGCATGTCACGCTCCCATGTACATGCAAAATCAAACTCACAAATATGCTGACAGATTCTCACACTTGGATAATGAAGCTTTGCTGACAAGAAACCAATTACATGTATGTGATTTTGCATTATCAGATTGTGTGGTGTAGTTTACATGATTCCCTATGTAACCTATACATTTACTTTGAGAAGTAAGTGATATTGATATATCCTTTCATGCTCATATATTATACAGCACTATATTTACTGTAAATAGCAATGGCTATATGTATCCCAGGCCAAGGAAATCCATTAGAGACTAAGACCGCTCCCTGTGTGAGCGGTCTATGGCTTCCTGTGCTTGCAGTAATGCCAGTCATTACCTGTAGCATTTCCTAGCTGTAAAGAAATTATACAAGATTCATCTTAATGTTGCCGTTAATGGGCGTAAAAATTGCTTCATCAGTTTACAGGAACAAAATGCATGCTGTGCCAAAAGAAAAACTTTCCACAAACCACAGTATTCTTTAGTCGGACTGTTAAAGGAAAAATCCACCCATAACTGGTCCTTACGGTTTCATCTGTTCAGTTTAATTCACTTAGAAATCTGCCAAGATTTGCCATTCTGATAAGAGATTTCTACTCCAGCTGTAGTTCCATTCCAGAAAATGCTTTAACTACCTGCAAGAAAATACCAGCATTTGTCTTAAACCTCTGGCGATAGTATTTAAAAACAAAGAGGGCTTCTTTCCAGACTTCGTTTTTTAATTTTTCGCAGGACAAATTTACCTACATGACAAGCAGCGTTTACCAGTTTCTCTGTAACACAGGACTCAGTGAACCAGAATACAATGCAGTCTGATGTTGTGTTGAAAATAAGGTGTTGCCTTGATTATCAGTTAATAATGTATCCTCATACTGGTATCTTTATGCTTGCTTTTAATTTACAGCATCAAATTGGAATGTATTATATACAGTTTGTACAATTCTAATGTGGGAAATGAAGGACACTCTCAGAATAAATTAAACAAGAAAGAGTGGTAGTAAGTTTGTAAAGCCCAGCCCCATGGATTACTGTTGCTACATTTAGCCTTTGATTTTTCTGAATGATACATGCATAGTTCATGTGATTGGTGACATATTCACTTCTAAAGATAACTAAGAAAGACACCTTGGGCAGTTTTGAAAGAATGAGTCCTGAATTTCAATCAAGAGGCAGACAATAGCAGCCAGTACTTACCATTTTTTTCTATCTAAAATATGAACTGTCAACTGTTCTGTATCTGTGTTTATTTGTTTTCCCAGCTAGCCTGTTTTAAACTAAGAATCCTGGTAAGGTCTTTATTTGCATTTCATAATTTCTTCTCCTTTTGGCTGCTCCCATTAGGGGTCACCACATCAGATCATCTGCCTCCATCTCACTCTATCCCTTGCATCCCCTTCTGTCACACCAACTCTCTGCATGTCCTCCTTCACTACATCTATGAATCTTCTCTGTGGTCTTCATCTTCTCCTCCTGCCTGGCAATTCCATCTTCAACATCCTTTGTCTAATATATGCAGTATCCCTCCTTTGCACTTTTCTAAAACATCTCAGCCTTGCCTCTCTGACTTTGTCTCCAAACTGCTCAATCTGAGCTGTCTCTCTGATGAACTCATTCTTAATCCTGTCCATTCTGGTCACTCCCAGCGAAAATCTCAACATCTTCAATTCTGCCATTTCCAACTTTACCTACTGTCTTTTTGTCAGAGGCACTGTCTCCAAACTGTACACCATAGCAGGTCTCACCATCTTGAAAACCTTCTCTTCTCTTGTTGCTATCCTTCTGTCACAAAGAACCCCTGACACTCATCTCCACCCACTCCACTCTGTCTGCACTCTCTTCTTTACCTCTCTTGTGCTCTGTCTGTTGCTTTGGATGGTTAACCCCAGGTATTTAAACTCATTCACCTTCACTGCCTCTACTCCTTGCATCTTAACCATTCCACTTGCTTTCTTTTCATTTACACAGATGTATTCTGTCATACTTCTACTGACTTTCATTCCTCCTCTCTCCAGTGCATACCTCCAGCTCTCCAGGCTCTCCCCCACCTATTACCTACTCTCACTACAGATCATATCTGTACTTCCAAAAGATCAGACTATCTCTTTAAGACTTAATATACAAACAGTGCAAGCATGTATGAGGACAAAGCTTTTATATGATGTAAACATTTACACTGTAATTAAAGGCACTGTTTGATAATCTAACTCAAACTTTACCTCATGTCTGTGTTTCCTTTGTCATTTTTGTTGGTAGAAGGGACTGTCAAAGCCACTGTCCTGTTGGCACTGTCTCAACTCAGAGAACAGAGGCCTTGAACAGACTCCCTGCTCTTTCTCACATGCGAACATTATATTCCATGTAGACCCCTGCAAGAAGGGGCTCAGAGCTGATCCCTGATGTAATCCCACCCCCACCATGAACCCATCTGTAACCCCTACCACACACCTCACCGCTGTCTCACTGTCCTCATACATGCCCTGCACCACCCACACATACTGCTCCATCACTTCTGACTTCCTCATACAGAACTACAGTTCCTCTCTTGGTACCATATCATATGCTTTTTCCAGATCCACAAAGACACAGTGCAACTCCTTCTGACCTTCTTTATACTCTTTCTTAGCATGAAGCCATACTGCTGCTCGCTGATCGTCACTTCTCTTCCTAACCTAGCTTACACAACTCTTTCCCATATCTTCATGGTATGGCCCATCAGCTTGATTCCTCTGTAGTTACTGCAGCCCTGCACATCACCCTTATTCTTGAAGATTAGTATCAGTGCACTTCTTCTCCATTCCTCGGGCATTCTCTCATTCTCCAAGATCGTGTTAAACAATCTGGTTAAAAAGTCCATGGCCCTCTCTCCTAGACATCTCCATACCTCCACTGGTATTTCATCTGGACCAAGTGCACTGCCACGCTTCATAGCTGCCCTCACTACCTCCTTCTTTAATAGTACTCTGCACTTCTTTATTCACTCCATATGTCCTCCTCTCTCTTGTCCTTGTTCATCAGCTCCTCAAAGTACTCCTTCAATCTTCTCAACAAACTCTCTTCACTCTTTAGTACATTTCCATCTCTGTCCTTGATCACCCTGATCTCTCTGTTTTGCTAATTGATACAAGTCCTTCTTTCCTTCCAGCCTCTCATGTAACTCATTATAAACCTTTTCTTTGTGCTCTGTACCTAGACTCCCAGTACTCTTGTCTACTTTCTTCATCTCCCTCACTAGCCCACTTTTTGTTTGCCAGCTTCTTCCTCTGAATACTTTCTTGTACTTTCTCATTCCACCACCAAGTCTCTTTGTCTTCTTTCCTCTGTCCAGAGGAAACATCAGATACGTTCCTGGCTGTTTCCCTCACCACCTCAGCTGGACTTTCCCACTCATCTGGTAACTCTTCACTACCACCCAGAGTCTGTCTCAACTCCTCCTTGAACTCTGCCCAACATTCATGAGAGCTACTGTATGGAAGCTATGGAAAAGTACCCAATTGGGCTAGAAACAAACACCATCTTGCTCATGAGACAATCTAAATCCAGTCGATTTGAATTAATTTAGTGAAACAGGATCTGATCCAAATAAGTTCCACCAGATTTTTATTTTTCTGAACAAATGACAATATTACTGTGATTCTAAGTTCTTTGGACATGTTTTCATTGCCACTGAAATCAGATATATAAACAAAATATAGACTCAAATATTTCACTAGAATTAGTAAAATAGAGAAATTTGAGGACTGTTCAGCCTTTGTGGAGGTATGCAGTTATGGACTGGTGTTGTCTGTTTTTGTCAAGCTTATGTAAAAGCTACAAAGGCTAATTTCATGAATATATACCAAACAAGTTGAATAGGACCTAAACGTAGACTCACAGAAGCAACTTAGCATGAATCTTTATTAAAGGCCTGTATGAACTAGAGTAACTAGGAGACAGGACAAGGCAAAACAACAGACAACCAAGACCAGCTGAAAGCCAGGACTATATATACACAGACTAATGGGGAAGTTGCAACAGGTGGGAAACGGGCACAGCTAAAACTAATTAGGGTAATGACAGACAGGAAGTAAAGCTCAAAACTAAATACAAGAAAGAATGTCTTACAAAATAAAACAAGAAATACTCAAATGACAAACCACACTCAGACCAAACGCAGGGAGGCATGAGGAAGACAATAAAGACCAACCCCAATGAAAGAAACCCAAATAACAAAGTCTGCAAACTGTAAACTAGAACTCAAATACAATATACTGAAATAGATAGCAGGAAACATATCTCAACTTTACAATGATAAGCTAAACTAGAATTCATGAAATTAGAAAACAAAGTAAATATATAAAAGATGATAAAATCCCACAACAAAACCCATGGACCATGACAGAATGCCGGTGAAGAGGTGGAGCATGGGCAAAGGAACATTCTTTTAAGTTTTAGTGCAGATATGGGTTACTTTCTTCCACTTGTTTTTAAACATTGGCCTTGGCAGTGGATGTACACTAAGTGCTGTTTGTTTCTAAACTGTTTTTACATTTAATATCACAGGGATAAAGGCTTAATAGGATGAGGACCAACTGGAAATTACTGTTGGATGATCTCCTGAAAAGCAGGAATTGAGGAAAACATTAAAAACCTTGTAGTGTACAGGTGTACTTCACACACTAATTAAGTTAAAATTTAGATTTTTTTCCTGTTTTATTGTCTTTAAAATGTATAACATAAATACTATTTCTTACTCCTAGTATGTATTGGGCAATTCAAGCTCTTAATATTTAACACTAATGAGAGTGGATTTTTCCTTAAAGTTTAAATTTATGAGCTTCACATTTGTGTCAGTTCAGTGTCTGTAAATCTCATGTGAGACCCATCTTCTCTTTGCATGCATTTTGTGTATGTGTTTGTGTGTGTGTTGTACCAGTCAAGTGGGAAGCTAAAACCATTCTTCACAGCATCTCTGTCAGTGAGCTACTATGTAACTCCTGAGCGAGACAAACATGCATTTGTTTGCCAGTAATTTCCCTCCATCACAGACAGCTATCTTTAATCCCTAATCTTTAATTATTTATCAGAGTCCTGAAAAGGTGATGTCGGCTTAGCTAGCTTGGTGAGCTCAACACTAATGGGCTTGGAGTAAGGCTGCTGAATAATTTATAGGCTATTAATCTAATAATGGTGTCTGGAAACAAGACCCCTTATGCAGACCTACACAGAGACATCAACTAAGGCGGAAAGCGCTTGACATTTGGACCTAGTAGCACCACCACGAAGGAATCATCTCAAGGCCAACTTTTAACTGGATTTCCTTAAACACGCTTTGTGCCTTCAGTACAATCACCTCTTGTCAGTTTTTAGAGCCAAATATTATGAGATGGTGTGATGCCACTTCACTGGTACAAATGTATAAGTCTTTCAGTGTTATATGAAAGGATGCATAGGGAGGCTTACATGTCTTCCACTAATATACTGTCTGTTGAGCTGAAATGGAAGAATTGCAGGTGTTAGGACAAAATGATGGGTAAACAATCACACAACAGGGTGTTTATTAGATACAAGCTTTCATAATACGACAACATAAGCATGCATTTGCTAAGTAAAGCTTAAATCATCATTTCTTGAAACGACTATAATGTTGTAACAATCAGAACAATACAGTAGGAAAAAAAGTTTGTAAACCTTTGGAATAACTAAGATTTCTGCATTGATTACTTGTGTTCTTATCTTTATCCAAGTCACAAATATAGACATATTTGCAGAAATGTTGTATTCTTTTTCAGCTCTTTTGGAAGTACAACTTGCAGGATACCCACTCCTGGGAAGAATAATAGCAACTCTGACTTTCCTCCGTTTGCTGACCATTTCTCTTAATGTTGCTTGATGAACATCAGTATCAGAAATAATGCTTCTGTGACATTTTCTAGGTTTAAGCATAGTCTTTCTTTTATTTTCTTATGAAACTTGTTGTGATTGGCTCATGGATACTACTCATAATTACTCAGTGTGTTTGAGTTTGGTTCTTGGGTTTTTGTGTTTGAGCTAACTGTTTCAGAGTTTCTTTATTCTTGGCATTATTTACTGTAATCCATCAATTAGTATTCAATCTTCAGTTCTTGTTTCATTTCAGTTCCAACCCATGCTTATATTTAGATTGTTAGTAGTTTTCTCTCTCTCTCTTTTGCCTCATCCTTCTGTGTTCTTATCCTTCTGATAAGTCTGATTGTCCTGATTGTTGTCGCCTGTGCTCCCCTCCTTCCTCGTTTGTTGTTAGTCTGTGTCAATATATAGTCCCGTCTCACCTTCAGTTTTTGTCTTGTCTGTTATCCTTCCAGTGTGTTCCCTGTCAGTTTTGAAGCTTCTAGTTTGTTTTTGTCTTGAGTACTTTGCATTTTGGTCTTTGTTGTTTTGGTTCATCAACCTAATAAAACAACTTGCTTTTCACTCACTCAGTCTGCCTCTGAGTCTGTACTTGGGTCCTCCTTCTCCTGTATTTCATGACATGACTTCTACATTTAAAAGTAGACCTGTTTGTGTAGTATTAGTGTGTTCAGTTGTGTCTGTTTATAACGTTGATTTAGATAAAGACATAGCCAAGTGATACATCTAATCAATGCTGGTAATCCCAAAGGTTTCACAAGCCTTTTCTTGTAATTGCATGTTTTCCCCCTAACTTGACTTCTTCATTTTATTTTTTTTCTTCTTCTGGGGTTAGGGTGGTGGAAAGGGAAGCACCAGTGTTTGAAATGTGTGGAGCTTTCTTACTGATGTTGACTACCAGTGCACACAGAGTGCAATAATGATTATTACTGACAGCTCCAGTCACATGCAGCACTTACTTGTGATGCCAGTGCAGACTCTGGCTCAACTTTGGTATTTGTTTCCAAGGTGTTCTTATTTGAAGAGTCTATCTGGGTTTTACAGTCTATGGACCTAAAGGAAAAGACAGAAAACTAGGATAAACCATACAGCATGTCAAACTTGTTAGTAATAAAGCTTATAAGAATGCATTTTACATGTACTTTTCAAACATGAATGCTTCTCAGCTTTAGAATGATCAATCTTTTGATGCTATTATTAAAAGCAGCTACATCACTATAAATGTTAGACTGGGGTCTCTGGTGATAGCATGGTTAAGAACAGCAAATATAACACTATATAATCACAACAGGCAGATGCATCTATGTCCAATATTCACTCTTCTCTGTTTTGCTGTCTTCCAGCTTCTACTTGAAAAATATATTTCTTCAGCTGCTTAAAAAATCCACAATGTTCAGCAGCTAGTCTATATGTCTGTCTGCCTTTTAGATACAAACAACCACCTGTTGCTGCTGAAACTGATGCTGATGAAAGAACTGAGAGTAAATGCAACAAAGTTGTTAGCCTGAAAGCCAAAACTTTAAACACAATGTGACTGAGGAACTCAGTCTGAGGGATAGTTCTGTAGAAATTATTACACTTTTTCATGTATAAAAAGCCACATAAGATAGAAATTCCTGCAATAATAAGAGAAAGATTAGGGTTATGGTTAAAAATGGTGAACTGCAATTACTGGTGTGATAGAGAATGCAGATGTGACAGGGAGGTAAGTGCAGACTACCTTAATACAGTGTAGTTTAATTCTCATTGTATACACAATGACCACTTTTTTTAGGTACACCTATTTCACAGCTCTTGACCCATCTATTTAATCAGCCAATCATATGGCTGTTACTCAATGAATTTAGACATGTAGACATAGTAAAGATGACCTACTGAAGTTCAAACTGAGCATCCGAATGGCAAGGAAAGGTGATTTAAGTGACTTTGAATGTGACATGGTTATCGGTGCCAGACAGGCTGACGTGAGTATTTCAGAAACTGCTGATCTACTGAGATTTTCCTGCATAACCATAAGCAGAGGAAATGTCCAGTGAGCAGCAGTTCTTTGGGCAAAAATGCCTTGTTGATGCCAGAAGTCATAGGAGAATGGCCAAATAGTTTCAAATTGTTAGGAAGGCAACAGTAACTCAAATAACCACTCGTTACAATCAAGCTATGCAGAAGAGCATCTCTGAATGGACAACGTGTCAAACCTTGAAGCACATTAGCTACATCAACAGAAGACCACACTAGATGCCACTCCTGTCTTTTAGGAACAGGAATCATGAGGCAACAATACACACAAGCTCACCAAAAATGGTAAGCTCATGTGGAAAAAGGTTGCCTTGGAAAAAGGTTGCCTGGTCTGATGTGTCCTGATTTTTGCTGCAACATTTGGATGCAAGGGTCAGAATCTGGCCTAAAGAATGTGAAAGTATGGGCCCATCCTGCCTTGTATCAGCTGTTCAGGCTGCTGATGGTAGTGGTGTAATAGTGCAGGTGGTATTTTCTTGACACATTTTGTGACCCTTAGTAATAATTGAACATTGTTTAAAGGCCATTGACTACTTGAGTCTTGTTGCTGACCATGTCCATCCCTTTATGACCATAGTGTACCTATCTTCTGATGGCTGCTTCCATCAGGATAATGTGCCATGTCACAAGGCTCAAATTATCTTTAGCTGGTTTCTTGAACCAATGAATGGTATGACTGTACAAAAGTGGCCTCCACAGTCACCAGATCTCACCTTTGGGATGTGGTGGAATGGATATGCAGCTGACAAATCTGCAGCAACTGTGTGATTCTATTATTCTAATAAGGACCAAAATCTCTGTGGAATATTTTCAGCACCTTGTTGAATCTCTGACATGAAGAATGAAGGCAGTTCAGAAGGCAAAAGGTCCTCACATCCTAGCAATGTGCATCTAGTTGAATGGTGAGAGTATACTGGATACTAGGCAAGTGTGAAAAAATGTGCTATGCTATCAACATCCAGTTCAGACAACAGAAAGGTCAGGACCTACCACAGAAACTCATTAGATGCATTTTTAGAGGAACGCCGTCTCTCCAACTTCCATTTTCTGTTGCCATTTCGCTCAGGGTTGGGATTCAGTTCTTCCCATTTATCCAGTGAACCAATGGTAACTGGTGACATTATTAAAAGAAAAGAAAAAATCTTGAAACAGACTAAATTGAAAATGGAAATCAGTGAAATAAATTAATTCAATCACAAATTTGCCTGTGAAACACACACTGCCCTTAAGATATTCCAAAATAAAATTAAACAGTCACACTAATTTCAAAGATAAATTATTTTTTTCCAGCCTTAGAACACAAACCTTTTAACATATCTTTCTGAGAGGGCAAACAATGAGCTAAAAAGACAATTAATTCTGTTGATGTCTAAACAAACAAAAACAAAAGAAATAATCAGCTGTCCACAATTCTGTCAGAACATTAAGTTTTTACTGACATCACAGGTATAATCAGTCTCACTCCCATGAATTATTCACCCTACTGCAGTTTGACTCTCTCTGCACAATTATAGTGCTTATCTCTGAAGACTTTAACCTTTTCAGCTGGCAAATACAAAAGTAATTGGCTGTTTCCTTGTAATTTCTTTTAATATGATCCCATTCATTACAGTAAATTGTCTCGATCCCTCTGTGGCCTATTTCGTGCATATGTGAGGTCAGTTTCACATAGGGGATGATGGAAGTTAAAGTTGTTGAGGGTTTGTAAGAGGGTTAGAGTGAGGGGTGGTGAAATATTTAGAGCTTTTGAGCTTCAGGGTAAAGCTGCTGATGGCAGAATACAACAGAACAGGGTATTTTAGATTTGATTTTATAGGTGCAAAAATACTACAGAATAGATCAGATAAACAATTAGAGGACACTGAGGTCACATTAATGCATTTTTCCAAGCAGACCTGATTGAAACTGTTTCTCTGTAAAAATGATCTCCATACATGACTGCCACAGCATTTCTTTCTTTCTTTCCCACTACCACCTGCACCACTGCAATTCCACTTGTTTTTATAATGACCTGGTACCAACGTTCTTGTGGTGTCTATAACATTAAGTATAGTAAAAATCCAAACTTTGCAGCCTCTACCTACCTGAGTCTAGTGATGCCCTCTCTGGGGTTCGCATGCTTGGTCCTGTCTGTTCAACTTCCACTTGGATCAGCTCAGTCTCATCCGTCTTTTTCCTGTGTGAGTTGTTCTTCTGGCTGTCACCCCGGGATGACAGGGGACTCCTTTTATCTTTGCTGTTTCTCCTCTCGCCAGGTTCGCTGAGATCTAGCAGGTCCAGTGTTGAAGAGAGAACTGTGAGGAGATGATACCAGGTTAGCGTCTTATCTTTCATTAACAACCAAAGCCAAAAAGAGCAAAGGCAGCATCCTGGATAGTCATGAATGTAAACACTACAGGACTTAAACTTTGCTTGTTTTGTGATGAAGGAAATACATTCAGTGCACTTGTTAGATATTAGAAATACGCAAATTTTATTTTGGGTGACTCATACTGTGTTGCTGTGTGTAAACTGACTTTTTTCTTTACGAGAAGCATTCAGAGGGCATCTTTCAGCAACAAATATAGTATATATTCCACCAGCAGTATTTTTACAATCTTACTTATGTTGTGGGTATATATTAGAATGTAAACAGGGGACTTCACTGCTCAAATAAGATCTGAAGCAGGAAAAACGAACCTAATTTCCTAGGTATTGCCAATAATCTAATTTGATCAAATAGGATAAATAATGTATTAGAGTAAATTTGGCACAAATTAAGCATTGACTGATTTTTTTTGATTCATTGCTGACCAAATTCCTGGAGTGAAATAGATGCCAAAAAAAAAAAAAAAATCCCTTTCCGTCTATTCATTTGTTGCCTCGTAACCTGTGAGTTTAGCATCTTTTCATTCAAACTAGTTTTGTGACTATGACCAGATGGCTTCTGAGGTTGCATCAAGCTTGTATAACTTTCTCTTTATAATAAGATAGAATAGTGGGCTTCACTTCTTGTGCTTCATGGAACTTTGATTTTGATCTGCACATTTCTGACATAGCAAGTAGACCTGTCAAGGGTAGTTAAGCTGGAGTATTCCCCCTTAGGTGGGCATATAAAATTTGCTGTTGCTCTTTTCAGCAAATCTAAATATACTGCAAGCAACTAAATGATAAGTGTAAGCCAGTCTCCCGAAGAGCTGCAGTTTGGCCAGTTAAGTAATTCAAGCGCAAGTTGGTATGCAGCAAAGAAGGACAAGGGTGCTCAAGTTTGTACAACCACTTTTGTTTCACAAACTGTTTATTGATATTTGTTATGTTTGAAATTTCATTTATTGTGGTTTTGTCTCAAGTCAGAATTTTGTTTGTTAATGCTATTTTCTGTAAGAAACATATTTTGCTGCAGGAGGACAGTAGTCCTAATCTCCTGGGCATACTGTATTTCAAAACACTTAAAAAAAACAATAGCAGATGCACATAAAGGCTCCTTATACAGGGTGTCACCCTAAAGTAATTGTAATTGGTCAGTTACAATGGATTAAACTTTCCATAAAGACTGGCTAAATTTTCCATTAAATATATTTTTCTTGTTCTGTGTTGAATTTTTTTTTTTTTTTGCCATTCAAACAGGCTTACTTCCTTTTATTTAGAAGCAGTAATCTGAATTTTAATAATATAGTGCAGAAAACACTGAAACAAACACATAACATGATAGTTCCAGCCAAAAAAGTCAGATTAGATAAGAACTTCATACCCTGCTAAAAACCCCATGAAAAAACAACATTTTTATACAGTGGAAATTTAAGGAATTCACAAAGTTTTCTACCTTACCTCCAAAGACCCTGACTGTGTCTTTTGTGCAATGTGAGTTTAAACGACAGGCACATGACTCCATAATTGGTGTGCTCCTGTTTCATGGCAAGCATCTGAAAGTAGATTTGTTAACTGAAATCTCTGCATAATTAGGGAGTATGCTTGTCTTCCAAGCCTTGTGCTCTTTAAATGACAAATACAATTATGAATCAAGAAGACACACTCATGTGGATGGCTGCCTGAAGAATTTTCAGCACTAAACAGAAAGACAAGCTGCTTCTGAAGAGACAGTGATGTAAAAGTTATTTTGCCTTCTGGAGTCTACTTGAAATAATGTGACTAGGAAGAGAGATATGGTACACAGTAAGTTTCCAGTCTAGAAGCTGCTATGAAGTGGCCAGGGGGTTCATAGTCAGCAAATAAATATGACCATTGAGCCTTATTATTATTATTATTGTTGTTGTTTAGCTCGAGACCTCTTTTTCATGAGAGACCTCTGTAAAAACTGTACAGTTTAAGACAAACAAAATTTTACATGTTGATGACACATTATACATGTTGCTAAATCAAGAAAAGCATATACAAGGGTAGTTAAATAAGAAGAACCTTTTAAAATGTTCTAATGAATCAAAGACTGTAGCTTCATAGTTTTTTGTAGCTCGTTTCATTCAACAAAGTATTTAAAGCCACTTTTTTAAAGCTCAGTGTGAAAAGAGGTATAGCTAATGGTGAAATGGCCTACTGTAAGACCTGACATTGTAAGTATGTGTTTTAATTCAACCAAAGAGCAGAGGTAACGAGGCAAACATCAGTGCTGCTCTCCTTTATTCACTAGGAAGGGCCATCCCACTTTTCCATATAAGATACAATGATGACTGAGAAAAGAATTGCCTGTGATAAATCACAATGCATTGTGATAAACATAATCAAAGGCTTCAAGGTGAATGTAGAAGCATACATACTGTATAAACAATATCCCCATAATAAAGTGTAGACAAAAGTGGATTGTCCAATGATCTTATGATTAGTGAATGCAAAAATCTCATTTTTGCCTTTAATTTGTTGGATTGGTTTTCCACATGGGTCTTAAGTCTAGCATCCAGCCAGTCGTCTATCCATCTATTTTCTTTCACTTATCCAACTCAGGGAACTGGAACCTATTCCAGCTGGCAAAGGGCAAGAGGCAAGATACATTGTAGACAGACTGCCAGTCTATCACAGGGTTAAGAAAGGGTTAAACCCTGATGAGTTTGGGGTGCAGATACCACAAAGCCCCTTCAGAGGATTAAATCCATACTGTGGTGGTATTGAGTTGTTTTGGTGACATGCAAAAGTCCTGCAAAATGCTAGGCATTGGTTTTTATACCATATTAGCAATTTAACCATATATTTTAAACATTCAGATTAACCAGTGTAGTACATACCTGCTAAATAAGAAATCTTTAACTGAATACAGATATCCCAGACAGTCAGTGTTTAAGAGTTCAAAGGCAAGAACAATGGTGTACTTAAAAGCCTTCCTTTGACTAATGAACTACTGTAAAAGAAGTGTTGAACAAAAGAACAAAAGAGGGGAATTTATGCAGCAAAGGACGTGTTGATGAAGAGGCTCTTGTTAAATAAATTAATGAATTCCACTGCATTCTATATTCTTACATGGGTAAATGACTACTGATGGATACCCCCTAATCATACTTAGAAGGACATCACTATATACTGCTGAGGAGTGTATCAACAGTGCTTTGTATCAGGAATGGCAACCAGCTGCTTCACTTGTTTTCATTTTCTTACATTTGTATTTAAATTGTCATTTAACTGACTAGTTTCTAGCCCCAGATACCCATGACACCAATTTATAATTTATCATGGAGGCTTTTAAAATTCTAAAAAGTAAAAATAGTTGTCAACCTCAATAGCAGATGGAAATAAAATAGAAACTGCACCATCATGTAGGACTCATGTAAATTAGCACACTTGAGCTTGTAATTATCATTTGTTATTGATTATCTTTGCTTGTTCAATTTTGTGAGGTGTCATGCAGTTCTGGAGACTTCCATCCAGCATGAAAGCAGGTAATTGAAGTTGAAATCGGCTCCACCTGCATCATATTATAGACTGTAGGAGCAAATCAATACAGCAGGTCACTAAAGTGAAAATGTGGGGCATGTAAACTATACAGAGTGAACAAGTGCGTGAACAGAAGGTGTTTCTCATCCATGATCAATCTATATTGATGATTTTTTTTTTTTTTTTTTAAGTTTTCCCATATATAGTTTCTTAATTCTTATTAAGAGCAAGGTGTAACAAGTCTTACAATAAATAAATAGATAAATGTGTTTTTTTCATTTTCAGTATTTTTGACCAATTAGGGCAGCCAAAATGTTGAATTTCCTCTAGCATTACTCCACATTTTTCTCAGCTGGCTAGTTTGGAGATGACATATGTCAGCTGTACAGTCTGGTTCAGCAAACTGTCGTCTAAAAGATTCCTTGTGGAAACCAAGATGGTGTTTAGCGTCTGTTAAAGTCAGTCCATTCAATTTCTTAACAGCAAATCTGACCTTGATGATTTTAACTCATTTAATACAAGAAATTGAAAGTACATATTTATTATTAATTATAATACAAGTGTACAAAAACAACTAGAAATTATCATTAAAAATTAAGTGCAAATGTTTAAAATAGGAAATGTCTGACAATGCACATTTAATTATATCAATATCCACATGTTCATTTGTTAATTTAAAAAAAATCTGGTGAAATATTTATCACAAGAACTAGACTGCCTTCAAAAAAATTTAAAAATGCATGTTATTACCATTGTTCATCCCAGTATAATGTGACAGAAGATCACTTAAACTAGGTAGTTTTGCTTTAAATATTCTGAGTATATTGCGCACAGGATAAGAGTGAACATGAAAACCCGAAGTAAATCTTGAGCTAAAAAAAGATGAAGGAAGGAAACTCTGTTACATTTGCTGTTTTCATTTCTGTTGAATAAATAGGGAATAAACCTGTTTCAGTATGTACTTCAAACAGTTACTTTTTGCACAGGCACCATGTATTATTGGTTGCAACTTGTTGCCGTGTAAGAGTCTTTTCTTCCTGTTTATTTTGCAAAAGCAACAAATAATGCACTCTGTTGCTTGTAATGTTGAAGGCTTAATGTTGATTTGACAGTACAGTAAAACATGATACAATTTTCAAATATTTTACTTGTGTATTTAATTTTCCATGGTCTGCTCAGTCCTCTTAATGAATATGTTAAACAAAACCAAAACCCATCCACAGCGACTAGAGAATTTTCTAGAAGGGATTGTAAAATACCTTTCAGAAAAAGTGCTTTTGGGCAGTGGGACTTTTCTTATTGAACAGCACACATCTGTCATGGTCCATATTTTAGTTAGGGTTTTTGTGTTTAGTTTTTGAGTTCTGTTTGTTCCCTTCTGCCCCGTGCCTCGCCTGTTTCCTCTGTTAGTGGTCTTTGTCTCTGTCTGCGTCAAGTCTTGTCTTATTTTGGTAGCCTGTTTAGTCCCTGTTTTGTTTCCCCTGTCTGGATTGTCCCAGCTGTGCCCCTGTCCACCTATAGTCTGCTCATTGGTCTGTCTTTGTCAATTTATGTCCCGTCTTCCGTGTTATTCGTTGTCGCGTCATACTGGTTGTCTCCCCGTGTGTTCTGCCCGCTCATGTTTCCAGGGATTTTTCATGGACTTATGGTTCTTTGCTATTTTGGGCAAGAATAAAAGCCTTTTACTTTCAGTCAGCTCTGTGGTCCTGCATATTGGTCCACACCACACTCACGAATGGCAAACCATGACAGAATGACGCGACCAATAGTGGACCCAGCAGACTGTGAGCTTTGGGAAAGACAGCAGGCGTGTCTTTCCTTCCTGGGGAGGACTGTTGAGCTTAAGCCGTGGCTCGCCCCTGAGTA
>VUQH01090578.1:23449-47894 GCA_015106775.1 Etroplus canarensis | reverse complement strand
TACGATGGAGAGAAGGAAGGTAGATATATTGTGTGTGCAAGAAACCAGGTGGAGGGGAAGCAAGGCCAGGAACATCGGAGGTGGATTCAAACTGTTCTACTATGGTGTAGGTAGGAAGAGAAATGGGGTAGGGGTCATCTTGAAGGAAGAGTATGTGAAGAGTGTTCTGGAGGTGAAGAGGGTGTCAGACAGAATGATGACTTTGAAGCTGGAAACTGAAGGTGTGATGCTGAATGTTGTTAGTGCATATGCCCCACAAGTTGGATGCCAGTTAGAAGAGAAAGAGGAATTCTGGACTTTAATTATCACAGCACCAAGTCGATGGGCTCAGCAGTGCGGCGATGGCTATTACTTTTGTATGTTTTACGGTTGACGTGTTATTCGAGAAAATGTCACAAAGTGCACCTAATAAAGTGGCCAGCCAGTTACAGATCTGTCCTTTGCCCTTTTCCTCTGAAACCCTCCACTTTACTAGGTACACCTAGCCATCTGTGCTTTTGGGCATGGTTAGCAACAATCCCATCTCGCCAAAAAATAGCATCATCTAGTTAGATATTAGCTTCTGTCAACAGCAAAATAGGGTAACTGCTGGTGAGCTACTGCAGCTGACAAACTAATGGCTAACACACTTGTTAGTCATCAATGCCAGCATCAGCTACAACAGCCCTGTATACTGTGAAGCAAGTTCAACATAACCAGGACATCTTTCCGTTATCTGGCTTCACTTAACCCAACATTCAAGATCTCAATAAGCAATCACCTGAGGGAGGTTCTCAACCCGGGGTTTTATCAGTCCAGCTACAAGTGTGCTCACATGAAACGGGTGGCATTGGCAGCATCTGATCAGTAGCAGCATGGATAAGTCTAATGGCAGGCAAAACGCTGCACGGTGGTTTAGTATTAACAGCACTTGGTGGAAAAGATCTACTGTACCAATGAAGTTCGGTCGACTTGAAGTCAGTAAGGAAGGTCGGCGAGTTGTCAGCGCTCTGTCTTCATAGCACAGGGCTCTGGTTCTTTCCCTTTTCTTCTTACTGTGGTTTACTGTGTTTGTTTTCAGCTCAGTCACTATTTGCTCGCATGTTTTTGGGAGCAGTTTCCACTGCGACACAGGAAGTTAAAATATGATCAGGGCTTCAACTTAAAGCGCTTCACAAATGTCACTTACACATGTTTCACAAAATATTCTGATGGTTATCTCTATATTTGCTTATCTATAGCACTGGGAAACAAACAGCAGTGTTTCTTTGTAGATCTATCAGGATTCAAATCGCCTGCTTTTTTCCTCCCATTTATGTTATTTGTTGATTTATTATCTTTTATTTCAAAGGTCTTAAAAGGCCAAGGACTTTATCTTATTAGAAGAAACAGATGCTGACAAAGTTCACATAATTTGCAGTTGAAAAAAATGTGATAAATTGCAATATTGTGTTATTACAATACTCAGTGTATTGCAAAATGTTTAAAATTTCAATGGCATATCATATCATGATATCGTATCATGATATCATTGTATCATATCATCGTATCATGATATCATGGTATCTCTGCTTACACTGCACTGTGATATTGCATATTATCATATCGTGATAATATCATATTGCGATAATATATATATCATGATAACATAGTATTGTGATAATACTGTATTGTGATAACACAGTATCATGAAATCGTTATCGGACTCGCAACTGACATCAAACTGTAGATGAAACTCTGCTGATTCAGCCAGCTGATTTGGCATATCTTCAGCAGTTAGGGAGCTAGATCTGCAAAAATAAAAACATCATTATGAATTTTTTTCTTGAAAAACTTTTAACGCTGAGGTAGGTTTTCGTCGTCAAGGAATCACATTAAGGAGAAAAACTATTATGGTGCCATTGTTTTCAAGTGTAATGGCATCCTGGGGGGGACTCAATAGCCTTGGCGGAGGTTTGTGTTCTTCGAGTGCTTGTACTTTCTCCGATTATCAAAATGAAAATCTTGCTCCATTGCAACCTCATCTCATGTCAGCAGCAAGGCCAATTTTTACACTGTATCGTAGCTATCATTTAGAGCTAAATTTCACCATTTTACATGCTGGTGTGACCGAGAAATTCAAAGGAGAAAAGGCAAGTTAACCGTGACTCAGCAGATTTATCAAGTTAGACCAGAATTAGACGCATGTTGAAACATACGTTTGTCTTTGCAAAAACTGCTCAAACATAGCTCTTTGGTACATTCCATCACCCTATTAAATGTATTCAACATGAAACATTACCTAAAAAAAAGGGGGTTGTGCATACCTGAGAAAGAGGTTTTAAAAAAAAGTGAAAAAGACGTCATAAATTGAGCCATGAGGGGTTAAAGAAAGCGGGCTAAAGCGTAGTTAAAAGAGAAAAGAGGCTCGATAAAGACTCGGCAGTTCTCCTCACAACATTACATTCAGTTACATCAGCCACACCTTGTTTTTCCTTTCTAATTCAGCCATCGCCCACTCTGATCTGGAATAAAAAGGGGAGAAATGCAGCAATCATGGAGCGTTTCTCCCACTGACTTCAGACGTGTAAGTTATGTGTGAAAACCCTTGGGCAAACATGTACATGTGCATGCGCGCGCGCACACACACACACACACACACACACACACACACACTATGTTCATCTCCTATGGACTTTTTCACATGACTAAAGCCCCGCCCTTGTCTTAGTAGCACCAGCCGATAAGTCTTGTTAAGGCCAGCTCGTTAGGAGAGGGCCATCTCCGTGGCAACAGCTTGGTGACATCATGCCCGTTATGCGACGCCTCATAAGTTCGACGTCATTTGTAGTGAGAAATGTGTATTTTTTGGTTTAAAGAGTCAGTCAAGCAGCAAGGCGTCCTCGCTTAGGCGCAGCGTTCTAAAGTTCTGATTTTCAGAGTGTGTCTGTGAGCTAAACACATGTTTTTCTTATGTCTTCCCCCCCAGATGGGCTGCGTCAGTAGAACTTGTCATCGATGCGGAAGTGCGGCCTGGTGACATCATCGGGGTTGAGGAAGACGGATATGGATTTCCCAGGGTTCTCTGTGACCAGCTGCTGAAGTCGCTGCGCCAGCTTGTCCTCCGAAGGAGAGAGGATGCCGTTGGCGGGATGATGGCCGGGGGAGCCGTGGCCGTTGGTGCTCGCTGTGAGCTCCTTCTTCAGCTGGCCCGCCTGCTGGGCTTGGTCCAGAGCCGCCCGCAGGTGTTCGCTGGGATCCGAGCGCACGTGGGCGAGTTTCCTGGCGACGAGCAGCGCCTGGCTGTCTGTCAGGTGTTCCAGCATGTTGCACTGGGGCAGGAAATAGTTTGGACAGTTTTTCCCCAGGATGCAATGAGCCAGATCGTCCAGGAGACCCAGGAGGAGGCGGCCAGGGGTGTTTGCCTCTGGGCAGGACAGGTAGGCAACAGGAAGTCGGTCACAGGCCCAGAAGAGAAGGGTACGCAGGTGGTAGAGGCTGAGGCCTGTGCGAGGGCGGGCCAGGATGCGAGACAGCACTGCCTTGGCTGCTTGGAAGGCCTGGGCCATGGGGAAGGGGATGCACTTCTTCAGCTGAATCTGTAAGAGAAGAAACAGAAGGACCATTAAGAAGGAATAGCGGGGAAGCCATTGCGCAAAGGCTAGAGCACCAGCAGGGGTTCCACCACCTCCCAGAGTGGTAAACCTGTGAACAAACATCACTGTGTCTTTACAATATGTGCTGTCTAGTTGTCACTGACAGGGCAGAATGCTCAGAAGTGTGCGCTCTATTTACTACATTTATTGGAGTGCAGCCTCCTGGCTCGGATGCAGATGAGAGCTGCCAAAGTATAAACAAAACAAAAAGAAAAATGCAACTGTCCTGACCTTAACTCAAGGTAACACTCACTGCTGGTAAAATAAGTCCGTAATTCAACACAGAATAAGATAAGCACTTCTTTAACTGCTCATAATTTGTACTCAGACAAGCAGCAGCCACAGCAGACACCCACATCAAACTCATTGTCAATCACTAGATAAGGGAAAGAACTGCAGGAAAGACAGTGTCACCAGGCTGTTGTCAAGTCTATTGCGAAAAGATTACAGGGCTTGACAGCAGGAGCGTTTCCCTCGCATTGTCAACAAACTATAGATGTGTGCAAATTAAAATAAAACTTATTTATAAGTGCATGTAAATAAAAACTAGCATTAAAAAATGTCAGCCAAAGAAGCCTCTTTTGTTTTCCTTCTCGTGTGTCTAAAGTCATCTTTTCATTCACCACCGATTTGTTTTACACAAGTGTGAGGTGTCCTGACTACTAGATACGTTTTTTTTTATTATTATTTTTAATATTTTGAACAGTAAGGAGACTGCTCAGTAAGCACATTACTAAACACCCTCATACCTGCCTAATATGAAGCTGAGTGGAAACCAGAAGCTCAATGATGTAGTAACTATTCCAGCTGACAATCCTTCACTTTACACAGATTATTGTAATGCGTGAAGCACAGAAATAAAGTGATGTTTTCTTGTCACTGGTTGGCTGCGTTGCACAAACTAATGAGAATTAAAAATCCACTGAAAAGTCAAGGAGACTCACAAACAAACATATCCAGGAAGAATTCATCTTGCTCACCATGAAAGCACGAGTTCAGGAGTATTATGACTACATGGCCTTAAAAATGATGAAAATATGTGAAAGCATCATCGGCATGTCATAGCACCAACCACATTACTGAATAGGACGGCCCCCAACCACACCTTCCCAATGTGGGAGTGAACCAATAGGACCACCTCCTCCATCATCATTATCAGTAAGATCACGAACACCATGTAATGGGATACAAGTGGTAAGCAACATGTGTGGCAAAAAAAAGCTATCACAGTGCTATTCACAGTGGGTGTGCCATCTAAAAGAAGAGAAGCACTGAAAACATGATAAGAATAGCCACAGTGGAACAACAAACTAACCACTATTTCATTATCCATTTCAATATCATGCCACAAATAAACCTAATGATGGTATTCATGTACACTGTGTGCACAATTATTAGGCAAGTTGCAATTTTAAGGATTAGTTTTAATATTCAACAACAGTGCTCTTGGTCAATCCAAAATGTTAACCCCCAGTACTGCCAGCTATACGATCAGCTAGACGACCGACAGTGAACGAAAACACCGGAAGTGATCAATATATAGACGACCGGCAGTACACAAACTTACATGACATCAATATAACGAGGTGCTGCAGTACTAGGGCTAATAAATCTCAAACCTGAATATTTAAGGAAGTGAAAGTGAGGTTTTGGCTTTTGTACGAGAACATCTCTGTGTGCACAATTATTACACAACTCAAAGAAAAGCAAACAAATTCCCATCTCACTTAGTTATTTTCATCTGTTAAAGTGAGAATAATAAAACAACTCAAAAAGTTTACAAATAAACATTTCTGACATTTCAAAAAATAAATCAGTGACAAATATAGCCACCCTTCTTTTCAATAACACTCAAAAGTCTTCCATCCATGGAGTCTGCCAGCTTGTTGATCTGTTGACCATCAACTTTTTTGTGCAGCAGCAACCACAGCCTCCCAGACACTTTTTAGAGAGGTGTACTGTTTTCCTTCACTGTACATCTCACGTTTAAGAAGGGCCCACACGTTCTCAATAGGGTTTAGGTCAGGTGAGAAAGGGGGCCATGTCATTCTGATATTTCTTGGCCCACTTGGTGTTTCAACTTCTGTGTCTTGTTCAGCGGTGGTCGAGTTTCTTACCATGGCCATGTCTCTGAGCACTGAACACCTTGCACTTCTGGACACTCCAGGTAGGTTGCAGTTGTGGAACAGGACAGCACTGGAGGATAATGGGTTCCTGGCAGCTTCATGTTTGATTCTTCACAAATCTTTGGCAGCTGCCAGGCCACAGGCAGCGGTAGTGTGTTTTTAATAACTGTTCATTTATTTTATCTGCTCTCTTCTTAATTATTTGCTTTACTTTAGGTTAAAGTAAAATAAGCATAAACATTAAAATTAAGCAGCAAAAATGTATTTTATACATTCATTATATTTTAGGAAGTTATAAATTTTTATATTTTCTATACATTATGAATACATTTTTGCTGTACTTTATTTGTGCCCCCGTAGCATAGTGGTTTACACATTCGCATTACAGGCAAAAGGTTCCTGGTTTGATTCCAAGTAGGGACACGGGTCCCTCTCACCATGGCAGGTTGCATCAAGAAGGGCATCCAAGGTAAAGCCTCCGTGAAATTACTGATGCGGAATAATTCGCTATGGTGACCCCTTAGGGAAAAGTGCACAGGAGCAGTCAAAGGTATATTCAATTAGTTTACATAAGTGGACGGATATAAGCTGAAAATATTAGAAAGTTATAACTCTCTTCATTTTTTCACCTTAGAACTATAGCTGTACTACATCATCCAGTTCTTCTGTTTTGTGTAAAATAGCTCACCTGCCTCTCATCTGCTGTGTGGCTCCCTACACACAGCGAGGTTTTCAGTGACAAAAACTCAGAGTGGGAGAAAAAGTTAGTCTGCAACGTCCTCATCTTGTTTTCTGTCATTTGATGGCAACGCTGGATCACAGTCACACACGTTAATGTAGTCCATGTAGTTAATGTAGTCCAGCGAGAATTTGTGTGCATGCCGTGCCCATGCCCAAACACACATCTATTTTTCAAGTTCTGTGTGGGTGCATGAAGCTATCACTAGGCGGATTCAATTTCTGATGAATGTCATGATGATGATAATAATATTCTTTAATGCATCAGTGGAGAAATGAGCTAAAAATTGCCTTGATTGGTGAGTTATCTTAAATCACTTTGACCATCGCTGATGCCCAGTACAACCCTACGCCCAGTTTGGGTGTAAACCCTTCAGGTGATCGCTGTGTGGAAGTTTCACTAAAATCTCTAGGAGGAGTAGTGATTTGTGCGAATTGTGGACAGGACGACTTGCCATGGCCGGATGAACCAATAACACATGAAAGACTCTTGAAAAGACACAGTGGATGTTTAGTTTGTTCAATCAGGACTTAAAAAATGTATATCAAGCAGACTGCCCAGGACTACTCACGAATCAAAACCTCTGTTGTCTCTTTATTATACACCAACATATGGGAGTAATACCAGTAAGAGTATCAATAAGCATTATCAATATCAACAAAATCCTGATGGTACAAAAGAGATAGTGAAATCAGATGGGACATAAAAGAAAAAGAGCATAAGAAACAAAGAAAAGGAGTACAACTAAAGCAACAATCTCCCTCACCTCACTGCGTGAGAAGGACAGCCTCCACTCCCTGTCAGGACGACCACCCAGCGGGGAGCAGCAGGGCAGCAAATAGAAGCCAGATATGGCCTCCTCCTCTGTGATTTTACCATCCCAGAAGTGGTTGGCGGTCAGCCAGCCTTGGGCCACAGCGGGCCAGCCTCGAAACGACACCACTGGCAGCAGGTCGTACAGCACCCGGCTCGAGCCTGCCTGCAGGAAGCAGAGCATAGAGGAATATTAAAATGTCACACACCCGGTACTGAATTACAAATAGGGTGATTTCTTGAAAAATATATTTTAACATTTGACTACAGCCCTGTGCGATATTGATTTCACTCCACAAAAACGTCCTGTTAAAAAGAGCAATTTTGACACAACGGCAAAGTTAAATAGCCCTATGTTCTTTATCGACTGAGGCATAATGAGGACTTCAGTTTATCATCATTGCAGCAGGGAAGAACAACCTAAGATATACCTGAAGGATAATGGTAGTTAGAGGTCCGTTTCTCTCCAGTCGGTCAGGGGTGGGGATGCCTCTTTGGGGGCTGCGCCTCAGCTCCTCAACAGCCTCACTCACGACCCCCCAGAACCAGTCTGTCACCAGGGTGGGAGAGAAGTAGCATCCATCCAGGGACTGAGGAGAGTCCAGGGAGGGGATGGAGCCTTTACCTGAGCAGAGAAAGGAAGGAGGATGAAGGATGAGTTGCTTGTTCTCTACATTCATCTGTTGGTGTGCAGTCACAGAGCCCAAAGATCTCACATTCATCACTTTAGGTGCTTAGCCAGAGCCACACAAGAGCTGGAAGACTGCTCTGTTATTCTGTATTTCACTTGAGAAGCTGCGCACTGTAGCCCAGTATAATAATCTTGTGGGGGTATTTATACACACTAAAGAAGCAAGACAGTCAATACATCACATATTTATGGCACCAAAGTTTCAGGGTCCCAATGGGAGCCAATTTCAGACAAGTACCCCAGGCACGCTAATGGCTCGTTCCCAGTGAATGCGTCATTTGTCACATAAAATCGCGGGCAAATTAAAAACTACTGCAACCGCTGAGACTGCTCCCAGTGGACGTGCATAACTTGCAATATCAGTGGGAACAGGCCTCAAAGCTGCAAACTTCATTAAATATTTTTAATTGATCTTCCACTGTTTTAAGTCCACGTTTTCCCTTTATTTTGCTTCGCTTCAGATGCTATATTAGTGAGTTCGCTGCAGCTGTGAAGAAAACAACCCATGCTTGCTGTGGGTCTGGGATCTAAGTCACTTTTTTACATTTCTGATTCGCCTGGTCTACCGCTGTAAAAGTGTTTATAAAATTCCAACCCTATCATGCACATAATAATCATATACATCATTTTTTACAGGACAACCTCCACCATGGGAATGAGTCTACTGCAGTGCTGCCACATGAATTTATCAAATGTTGCGCGACAAAAGTGCAAGAGAAAAAATTAAACATATTGGATTTCCTGTATGTTGATACCTGGGGGAAAATGAAAACCCTCAGTAATATACATCATGTATGACTTAATTTTGTTTTACAAATAAATAAAAATCCTTCTGCTCCAAAACACTGTGTTTGTTTAAAAGGAAAGAGGGTCTCCACACACCTGCTTGGTCAAACCTTGGCAGAACCATCAAGAAAGGCCAAAAATCACCTTCAACATTCAAGTTTTATTCTTTTTTGGTTTAATATCTACATCAAGTTTAACATTCATGTGACATCACTGCAGCAAGCATAGTACGCTCTTGCACAAATAGCACCATGAGTAAAGGGGCTTGTTGATGCACGCTGGGGATTGGTTCCCCTCACATAAACTACAAATCAATGCTTGTGGACTTAGAATGGGATGTTATAAAAGCTTCTGTAGGTGTAATGTGTAGGTAGCCCAAAACTTTTGCCCATTTATCATTTAGATTAGTCAGAGAGTGTTTATCCAAAGCTTCAATAGGCATTACAGCTGCAACGAGAAGTATCACTGCAACGTGCCAACTCCTTCATTGACGTGCATGAGGTTAACCTACGTTCTTTTCTCTTTAGAGACACATGAGGGAGTTCCAATACTGAAAGACTTCAAAGCCAGAGTCAGCTTAATTGAAAAATCAAAAACATAATTTTAAGTTGCTTCTCCAATAAAATGTCTAACAGCTGCTGGTTTAAGTAAATCAAGCATGCATATTTTTAAAGTTTCACTGATTTATACATCTAATGACGTGATTTATTAATTAATTCAAGTTTTTTTTAAAAGTTAGTTACACAGAGGTCTCCAGGAGACCTCTCATTATTTGTATTATGTCATCTGCAACCACCTGCGAAGGGACAGCTGTGCTCAAAGGATTTAAATGTGACTTGAATTCATGTAACGTTCTAGTGGTCCTCTACAGTGATATACGAGTCAAACTTAACCTGGCTCAACCACCCCATCCTGCCACAATAACCCTGTGTGGGGAAATGTTAATTCACACTCAAAAAAAGCACAAAATAAATCTTCCAAATTGCTGAAAATGAGAGAAATTCCTATCCATAAATTTCATTAATTTTTCTCATGTTGGAAGTTTCACACCATGTGGCAAATTGTTGTCGCAGCGTAATTTGAAAACTGCTATGTAATGTTGGACTTTCAAGTGTTAAATTATACTCATAAATGTTTCAGCGTTTATTTCCCAGGCAGACTTTTCTCGTTTCACCTATCTGAGGAGTTATAAAGAACGCCGTCTGCTGCAAGTCGCCCAGCAAAATTGCACCACAACATCATGCATCACATTATATGAGTGAGATATGAACTAAATTCAATCAGCTCCCACACTCCTACAGTACCTCCTGTCTCACTTCACCACCTTTCAATTTATCCTTCACTTTCTACCCCTGCAGTTCTTCTTTCTGTTCTTATGTCACCTTTTGTTCACCTCCTCCTAATTACTAATTTCCACTTCCCCATTCCACTTCTGATTATCCTATTTTTGCTGCTCACCCATCTCCCTCTCCCCCTCTTCCTCATCTTCCTCAGTGGGATGTGTGTTCTCCTCCTGGCAGCAGATGCTCCAGCGGGACAGGATGTTGGAGTCGCAGAGGCGAAGGCTGAGCCAAGAGTGGCAGGGCGGGGAGTGCCTCATGTCCAGAGTGACTGGCTGGTTGCGGTCATGAAGCTTGAGGGCAGGCACCAGCAGGGTAAAATCCAGGTCAAAGTCGGCCCCTTTGGCATAGTCCCCCAGGTCCTCTGGATTGAGGTCCAAGACGCCCTCTCGCGCTCCACCAGACAGCAGCAGGTACTCATTGGCCACTGGGAGGCGCTGGTCCACCTTCTGGACTAAGCCTGGAAGTATTGAGTGAGAGGAAGAGAGAAACAAATTAAAGGAGGTCCTCATCTCATTTTCCTCTTTTCATTTTCTTTCAAATCTGTACGATTATACTTGTGCAAGCTCATACTAAACGTGGCCAGAGTTTCAAATAAGAAGGTCACCTTGTGTAGAAGTAATCCCTGTGAGCCTAAAGCTCGGGCTCCAGTCTGCAGCAAAAGCTCAGTGAGAGCTCATCTGCTCAAGGTTCTTTTTACCATGTGGATGTTTGTCAGTGATAGACTCTAGGCTCTAACTGTGAAGGCCAAACCATTCATAACTGGATGTGAACTAGGCTCTTCCACTAGTACAACCTACATTTTTTTCTCTTCATGCTAAAGTTGGAAATAAGCTCTCTGCCATGTGTCTGTCCAGTTTTGTGTACTGGCCACATAGTAGACATTATATAGAGTGTACAGTGCTACCCTAAGAGGTGCACCCACCTCCACCCCACTGGTACAGGTTGCTGGCATTGCCAAAGGGGGACACTACAACTCTAGACCACTTAAAAGATAGATGTAACTTCCAGGTCTGAAAAGTAAATACAGTACGGGGTGCTTAGCGACTTGTGATTGTGAAGTCGACACGCAATGAGCGGTCAAAGTCAGTTAGTTTCACAGTTACATAATGACCCACATCTGGTTTCAAAAAGCAAAGATGGTGAAAATGCTCACGTAGAGACTTCAAAATGAAACTTCATTAACCAGTGACTGACATCTTTCATATACAGTCTAAGGAGAAGACTGCTCTACCTTACTGTGAATCATGCAAAGCTACTTTAGTAAATGGAATGAAACTTAAAAGGGCTTTTCTACTCTGGGCATTCAAAGCACTTTTAACTATAAGCCTCATTCACATACATATTCATTCAGCACATTATTCTATGCTTTTAGGCTATCATGCACACATTCACACTCCAATGGATGCATCAGGAGCAATTAGAGGTTCAGTGTCTTGACCAAGCACACTTCGGCACATAGACTGAAGCAGCCAGGGATCAAACCACGAACTTTCCAATTAGAAAACAACCTGCTCTACAGCATCTCCTGAGCCAGTGTTCTAGTAGAGTCCGGGAATACAAACAGGGAACAAGCACTGAGAATAGACCAATTATTCCAAAAGTGATGGCTGTGGGTGCCTGGTTAGGCATGAAGGTACTGCAGGTGGCTGCATGAAGCCATTTACAAAGAAAATGTTAAATCTGGAATCTTAGTATTAAAATTAAAAATAGAAACATAATTTATGACATAGAAGCTCATCCAGCTCACAATCTACCGCAATTCACAACTTCTTGTAATGTATGAAGTACGGAAAGAAAGTGATGAATATTCTTGTCATTGGTTGGCTGTACTGCACAAACTAATGAGTGGTAAAATCCACTGACAAGTCATGGAGGCTCTCAAACGCTCGTATTTTGAACAACAGCCTTACTTCTTCCATGGCCCTAACCTAGCTGAAGACATTATTCCATAAATAAGCCTAGTGAAGCATTTATGCATCGATGACAGAGGGGCACACGCAAACACCCATTTTATGAACACTACAATCCAGACCAGCACTCTTAAGAGTAGCGATTCTTGTGAAAGTAGAAAAGTGCCATTAAAATGACTAATTTGACCTTAACCTTGGGCACAGTTTGGGTGAATACCTGGGTGATCGCTAAAATCTGACCACTATTTGGCAGACTCAGTGCAACGGTGCTTGGTTGGGAACCAGAGGGCTGCTGATGTGGCACGGGTTCAATACTCGTCTGTGGCAGCCGAAGGCCCCCCCAAGCACCGCTGATGCACCCCTGAGCAAGGCACCGAACCCCCAATGTGCTTCTTGGTGCCTGTAATTGGCTGCCTTGTTCTCTCTCACCTCTGTTTGTGTGTGTGCGCACATGTATCTACAAATAGCTTGTGTTGAGATGCTGTAATTTCCCCATTAGGGGATTAATAAAGTATATCTTCTCCTTTTAGGAGGAGTAGTGATACTTGTGAAAATGGAAAAGTGCCTGTTAAACAGTGGTTCTCGAACTGTGGGACGACCCCATTTGCAAAAATATTACATGAAACCAAGCTGATGAGATTTGTTGGTTTTTTAGCTAAAAGAAACAAGCAATTTGCACTTTATTTAGGTAAAATCTAACATGGGTTTGTTTTATTGTTAGTGAGTCATTAAATTCTGGGGTGTGGGACGTGAATTTTTGAGTAATGTGGGGCACAAATATTTTTCAGCTTCTGAAGTGGGGCATGCCAAAAAAAAAAACCCATTGCTGTAAAAGAACAAATATGAACTCGACTCTAAGCACCACCAAGACCCATTAGGTGATCATTGTGTGTAAGTTTGATTACATTCTGACCAATACTATAGGAGGAGAAGCAATAACTGTTAAGTGTGGACGGACAGTAGACGCATTAGCATTGCATTAACTCATTAGAAGGTTTAAAAGCAAAAGTTACCCTTTATTTCTGCCCTAGTTTCGATCCTGAACTCATCTTGCATCTTGTCAATAGTGAGAAAGAACTAAAATGGAATAACGGCTGTCAGGTGCTTGAAGTAAAGCTGCTAATGGAGAATCAAAGTCTATGAATCAATAAAAACACAAAGGAAAGTAAATAATTCATCTTGTGTGATTTTCAGATCCGTGACAGTCTTAAGTTTGGAGATGACTGGTATAGAAGGTCTCCTTTTAAAACGATCAGCCAAACTCACATTTAGAGTCATTTGTACGTGTGGTTCTACCAACGGATAAAATGCATCTCTATTTCAGATTCACAGGCAAGAATATGGACACCTATACAGTCACTGGAAACACAAAAACGAAGGTCAGCAATTCAGTGAGCCTCAAAAATGGCCAGCATAATTTGCTTTGAGCGATACTGCATATATTTATGAGTGCTGGATCCAGCTACACTGACAAAGTGTGAAATGAATTCCCTCAACCCACATTTAGTGACCACTGCACTAGACAACAATGATCACCTCAGTGGGTGCATGCGTTTTGCTAAGGTTTCAGTTCAACTTCCAGACAATCTGTACAAACATGAGGCAAAACTCTTTGATTGGCAGAAACAATCCTCTGCTGATACATCCACAGGTAGCAAGTTAAAGAAAATGGCTTCAAGGATAAATGTTTTACGTTTGGTTAGTTAATTTTCTGAGATCTGGGAATACGGTGATATCTTAAAGATGAAGTCGGGGCAAGAAATATGTGTAATCAGATGATCGTCTTACTATATCCTCATTAGATTTTAGGCCTGGCTTCACCCAGCGTGCTAAAAAGAATTCCAAGTTCTCCGATTTGAACAGTTTATATGAGAGAAACTCTACCCTCCAAATCCCTTTATGGCTACTTAGCTGTGTTGTATACTTTGCAGGCTCCGGGCCCATGGGAGCTGCAATGCTGGAGTCCAGTAAATTATGTTTTGCCAGCTTAAAAGAGCAACTGAGAAAGGCTTGATTCTACAGCCAAAAAATGTGCTGGTGTGGAGCTAACTGCTAGCTATAGGTCAAAGGCAAAGCATGGATATTTCAAAAATGCTTCGCAGGGGGAGAGATCGTCAGAGCTTGAGCCTGAGAGTGTTTATCCCCAGCAGGGCAGTTAAGTGGCTGGAGAAAGAGGCAACGGGGCATCAGACCAATTCAGCAGGCCACAGGGTGGGGGCACAAGGCTCCCAACGTGATGCCGCTCATCCTGTTACATGGGTACGCAGCCTCGGTGGCAAGATGCCATGTGATGTTTTCACATAGATGCATGTGTACCTGTGGGTACATCCAATATTTATACTGCATACTATATGTATTATTTAATTACAGTTACTTTAAAGTAGCTGGACTGGTCCATTATTAATGATTAATTTTACCTAACCACTTCCCCAGCATGCGTGATCTGGAAGCTACAATATTAATGGACAAGTGCAGACTAAAGTAGATGGACACAACAGAAATAAGTAATCAGGGTGTATTTAATCTGCAAAATATTTCAAGACAATTAAAACAACCAAAACATCATATTCATTTGGCTGATGATTCATCATAATTCACTGGCTGCTGTAACATGTGAAGCACAGAAAGAACGGGAGAAGTTTCCATGTCAATGGCTGGCTGTATTACTAAAATTAAAATCCACAGAGAAGTCAAGGAGACTCCAGGACAACAGCCCTAGGTCTTGACCAGCTCTAACTTACAATATATGGGCAAAAATATCGAGCCACCTACACATAGCACCCGCAAGAGCTTTAATGACATCCCACTCTAAATCCAAAGGTGTTAATATGGAGCTAGTCTGGATTAGCAATAACAAGTCTTGTGAAAACAGTAAAGTGCCTGTAAAACAATAAATATGACCTTGAACACAATTTGGCTGAAGAGCCATCAGTTGATCACCGTTAGCAAGTTTTACTGAAATCTGACCAATACTGTAGCAGGAGTAGTGACTCTTGTGAATTGTGGACAGATGGACAGACAGCTGGATGGCCAACACCTCACCATACTGGGAGTTCATCAGTCTTTCAGCAGATGAGGTGCAAACTGAGGAAATATCAAGAAAACTCAACAGAATTAGGATGTATATTTTTGCTTTTTTAATAATTCCTACTATTAGATGTCCCCAGTGTCCCCATAGTGTAGTGGTCTACACATTCTCCTCACAAGCAAAAGGTCCCTAGTTCAATTCCAGGTGGGGACACAAGCCCCTCTAACCATGGAGGGTTGTGTCAGGAAGGGCATTCGGTGTAAAACCTCTGCCAAATTACCAATGTAGATTAATCTGCTGTGGTGACCCCTTGGGGAAATACATTACACTGCTTATTTTAATTAATTACATTGAGCATTTGGGTTTACAGTGTGTGTTTGGATGTAAGTAATTGAGCAAATAAGTAAAGAGTCAAATTAAAGTAAAAATCCACTAACAAAAAGTGGCATAAAGAAAGCCATTCTTAAGCCCTCCACTGATAAAACCTATTGCATTTAAAGTGGTTGATTTTGTTTGTTTCCTTCTACTTAATCCTCCTATAAGTAGCACTTAAAGAATCCATGTCATGCAAATAATACATTACAAAGCCAGCTGATAAGAAATATATCTTAAAACAGCAGCAGCACCACACAGCGTGTGCTACTTTACATGAAAAAGGCAGAATGTTTGGATAAAATATATCTTTTAAAAAAAAAGGCTGGATACTGGAGGGAAAATGAACATGCGACTAACGCGGGAGTCAAAGTCGAATGTGCTGACGAGGATCTCTCTGGCGCTTTGCTTTGAAAAGGAGGGAAAAAAAGAAAGCACCTCATTTGACGCTGCCACAGGGGGAGCTGTCGATGAGAAGGAGGAAAGGAAGAAGTGTGTGACAGCTCATCTTCGGATCTTCATATTTCTCAGCTGAATCGGCTCATCTCCCTCTGCGAGCCCCATTCATTTTCTGACTAGAAAAGTGCAGCTCATTTGTAGGATAGGAACTCCAATTGGCCTTTATTCAAAATGCTTTTAAGACCTCTGGATCTTCAGCCTTCCTGAACCAGCTCAAGACATCTCATCTCTGTGAAAGTCTACTAGTTTTAAGTGGATAATTTAGTAAATATAAAATTAATATGCAGAGATTCACAGGAAGCTGTATATAATGCAATCTGACTCTAAATGAGCTCCTTTTAACTAACCCACGATACAGACTGACAGGTGTCTATCGGCCATCTTAATAGATGAGTTACTCTGAGTAGCAACTTAAGACTCCAACTTTAGCTGAATTGATGTAAAAATGATTCAAAAAGCATTCAAACCCTTTAACTTCTTTGTAGTCCATTTCATACAGAATGGATATCATTTCCATTTTGACCCAAAGAACTGAGCAGAGGTTTGGTCAGGCCAGCAGTGGTCAGGCTGGGGTTATGAAAACACTTCTAAGGTTTCAAATTCAAAAAGAGGACAATGGTCTGCATTATTGTGAAATAAAAGAAGTTTGGCGCCGCTATGACTCTTTCTACAGTAGGCAGTTACCTGAGCTGTTCACCTTTTAACATGATAACATGAAGCTTAAAGCCGGGACAGCATTTAAGTGGCTTTATGGCAAGTCTCTGGTCTGCCCTCAAGTCCAGAATTCTCCACTAAACAAAACTGGAGCACAAAGTTATTATTTGGTCTGTACCAAATAGCAAGTCATATTACTTGTGAGACAATTCTATAAAAATTATCCAAAAGGCACAAATGCAATCTAGCAGTCTAATTCAGGGACTCCATTTAGCAGGGGTAAAGCAAAGCATACAGATATTGGCTATAGCAGCCACACTCTTGTTATGAAGGAATAAACCATCTACAGAGGCCAAAACCATTTGTGTACCAGACTGGAAACATGCTTTTCAATGGTGTAAAGTTGAAAAATTTAAGATGGGAGTCTATTGGTACTAGTGGTTTGCGCATTCGCCTTACAAGCAAAAGGCCCCCATTCGTTTCCAGGTGGGGACACAAGCCCTTCTCACCATGGAGGGTAGCGTCAGAAAGGGCAACCAGGGTAAAACCTCTGCCAAATTACTAATGCGGATTAACCTGCTGTGGTGACCCCTTGGTGGAGAATACAAGGGAGCAGCCAAAAGTTACATTATTTCTATCGGGGCTGGCCTGCCTTTAGAGTCATCAAGTGGCCATTAGAGGAACTGCAGCTTTTGGCACTTTGGCACTGTTATCATTTTTCAGCCAAAGTTTTGTTTGCCATTGACCCTGCTTTCATGCACATTATATCACAATCTGATTGAGAATCTGATGAAGCGCTGGGGGAAAAATATCCATGAAAGCCCCTACCACTAAATCCTCAAAGTAAGACACCAAAGGACCTATGAGCTAGCCCTGATGATTTAGTGTTGTTTTGGCAGCACAGGGGGGACCTACATGATCTTAGGCAAGCTGATTTCATACTGTGACTGATATATAAAGTCAACACCACATAGAACTGAGTAGTGTCTAAATCACTAGCTAGTTTGTAAAATACATATTCGGCCCACAAGCTGTGAGTAACAACCAAAACAATGAGATCTTGGATAGAAGTGGCAGAAATAAGGTTCAACTGAAGGGCGTCTGGCCTCTTCCTTTGAGATAAGTTGAGGAGCTTGGTCATTTGGGAGGGGGTCAGAGTAGAGCTGCTACTCCTTCACATCAAAAGGAATGAACTGAGGTGGTTTAGGCATCTCACAAGGACGCCTCTTGGATGCCTTCTAGTTGAGGGGTTTTGGGCATGTCCAACTAGAAGAAGGCCTCAGGGCATACCCAAGATGATGTCCTGGCTTAAGACCACCTTGTCAACATTGAGAAAAGTTGGAAGAGGTGGCTGGGGAAAGGAAAGTCCAGGCATCTCTGTTCAGACTTTTGCCCATGTGACCTAGACCCAGATAAGCATCAGAAAATGAGTGAATAAATGCATTGAGACAGGATTTTTTTTTTAATGCCCAAACTTGGTCCTAAAAACTAGCTCTGATGCTTTGTAGCTTAGTTTTAAGCATTATAGTTTTAAGCATTATAAAAACACTTTAATAAAACTAACTCTAGGCTAAATCATTACCTGCCAGTCACTGTTTCTTTCATCCATGTTTAAAACCAGATATAAAGTTAGAAAGACTAATTCTCTTTCTGATCCTAACTGGCAAAGATTTCCACTAAGCTAAGATCTAAATGATCTCTGATAGAACAAAGGTTCAGGTGATGGTTTTTCTAGTCTTGTGGGCAGTGCGTCAGGTTATTAAAAAACATATTTTGGTGAGTCTGGTGCGACTGAAGGACTAAAGAACCAGTGTTCAAAAAACTACAAATAATTAACTACTGCAAGCAGATCTGGTTTGCCGTCAGTGTTCGCAATAGCTGCATCATGCTTTACTCATCTCTCCTACTATCTGACGTACGAGTTTGTGGATGCGGCTTGCGAAACAAAGTATAACCAATTGATTTTAAGAATTTAAAATCTGGAAAAAAGAGAGAAAAGGCGAGTGGGAGAAGGGGCAGAAACGGCGAATGGGCAGATCAAAGCGAAGAAGAAGGAGAAAAGACAGTGTCAGAGGGAGGAACAGATCAGACGCCAGCCAAAGGGCAAGGAGTTTGAAGCTAGGGCTCCTCTGATTTGTTTGGTTTTTATCTGCCACTGATAAATTGGGTCAAATAGGCGAGGAGGAGGAAAAGAGTGATGAAAAAGAGAATAAAAAGCATCTTATCTCTCCAGCTTCGCTTAGAGACTGTTGCGCAGAGGAAAAACTGCATCAATTAGCGAGGCCTCTTCAGTCTCCGCGCTGGCTGTGGGACGTTTGAGGTTGTTCCAAAGAACGCAATCTACTTTTTAATCCAAACTCTCAAATTGACAGTCGCACGCTGCTTTACTGGGCATCTGCCAGCGAATGTGTCGACTCACGTGAACGCACACATGAGCACACTGCGCAGCATGAGAATATAGACACACACAGAGGATCTGAGAATAGAGCTGGAATGGAGACAGTCTAGGCTGGTTTCACAGCCACGGATTAAACCTAATCCTATAAAAAATGTCTCTGAATGTAGATTTACATTAAAGGGAAGTTTTTTCATTAAAAGCTATTTCTAGTCTAGACCCAATTCCACGTCTGTGAAACGACTGTTTGAGGGCAGTCAGTTCCTCTATATCAACCTTTTCGTCATGCCTCCATCCAGTAGATGCTTTTGGTCCAGTCACCACTGAGATATCTACAGTAAGTTATGGTATAACATGAAATGCATTTATTTTGACCAGTTTTTGGTTAGAATGCAGGGTCTACTGGAGCAAACTAAATAACTTTTACGTGTTCAATAAAGAAATAAAACACTTTTCACACTACACTGTCCAGTTGCAGTAAAATCCAAAACAGAATGGGAAAATATGGACCATATGGAGGACCAAAATGCCAAACCCAATCATATATAAATAAAGTAAGTAAATAAATAAACTAGCTCTCGATGATTACTGTGTGACCACTAAAGGTAAAACCTGACCCCACTTCACGTGGCACTTTATGCAAATCGGCTGATTATGAACTAACCTATGCAGCAGTTAAGTTGATTCCATAATATTCCGGTAAATTTTATACCAATTTCAGCGGGGGCAGCAGCAGATGACAGTGATGGCCGATACGACATTAAAATATATCATACTACAATCAAATAGTTTTTTGTTTCATGCAGATTGGATGAATGGTCACAGAGATATGACTAAAAATGTAAAAATTTTACAGAGACCACCACCTGGTGGCCAATCCATATTTTCAAAATGTCAGAAAAGCTAATCATATCCGCATCTCATGTATGTCTATCTATTTCCCGTCACTTATAACATTTTAGTCATCACAGGAAGGAGGAGCTTTCTGTCAGCTGGAAAACTTGACTTGATGCATAGGTGTGTGCCAACAGGGAGAACTGTACAACAATAGTCATGCGGTAGAAGTAAGAACAAGGGGGTAAAGCTTTTTAAAATCTAATTTTGGGGTAAAGTTAACAAGTTCTCTGAATATCCATCCACTTTCTGCCACTTATCAATGTCTGGGTTGCAGGGACAGCGTTTTAAGCGGGGATGCCCAGACCTCCCTCTCCACGGGCATCCAGAAGGTATCCTGGTCAGATGCTTGAACAAGCTCTACTGGCTCCTTTGGATGTGGAGGAGCAGCGGCCCTACTCTGAGCCTTTCCCAAATGACCAAACTCCCGACTTTATCACTAAGCAAGGGCTTGGACACCCTTCAAAGGAAACTAATTTTTGTTGTTTGTTGTTTGTATCTGCAATCTCGAACACTACCCAGAATTTGTGGCCATAGGCAAGGGTAGGAAAGCAGATCAACAGCTAAATCGATGGCTTCACTTTAATGCTCAGCTCCCTCTTTACCACAACAGACAGGTACAGCGACCACAGTACTGCTGATACTGCAGCAATTCGTCTGCCAAATCCTACGCTCCACTCTCCCCTCACTCGTGAACAAGACCCTGAGACACTTGACCTCCTCTAGTTGGGACAGCAATTCATTGCCAACCAGAAGCGGTCACTTCACTCTTTTCCAACTGAGAACTATGGCCTTAGATTTGGAGGTGCTAATTTTCATCCCAGACACTTCAAACTCAGCCTGCAACCTCCCCAGTATAAGCTAGAAGTCATCACAAGATGAGGGCAACAGAACCACATCATCTGCAAAAAGCATAGACAAGAGTTCACTGAACCCAACAACTTCCATACCCTGGCACTGCCAAGAAATTCTGTCCATAAAGGTCATGAACAGAACTGGCGACAAAAGAGCAGCCCTGTTGCTCAGCAGTTACAAGTCTGACTTATTACCAGCAATGCAATCCAAATTGTACAGAGACCAAATAGCACACCCCACAGGACACCCTGAGAGATGCAGTTAAATATCTTTTCAAGATCCACAAAACACATGAAGACTGGTTGGGCAAATTCCCATGCATCTGTAAATAACCCCAAGAGGATAAAGACCTGGTCTGGTGTTCTACAACCAGGATGAAACTGTGTTGTTACTTCCACCAGCACAGGTTTGTTTGTCCATTTGTCTACATGCAGCATAACTAGGGGTGGGTGGAGAAAATAAACATTGATACAGCATAGTATCGCGATACTGTATTGATGCAAATATTGATATTTTACAATATAAATTGTAAATGGACACTGAACTTTTTAGGACTACAATAATAAAATTAATTGCTTTTTCTGTCCACTAGATGGTGCTGTTGAGTATTTTTCCAGTGAGGTGATGGTCAGCATGCCAGAGGAAGTTAGTGAAACAAAGACGGAGGCAGCAGAGAAAGAAATAAGAAAAGCACCATCCGCGTTTAAATCAAATCAAACATATGGATTTATTTTTAAATTTTTAACAAGGATGGGACAAAGAAGATGACTATGATACATGGGATTTGCAGAGAGTGTTGTATGAAACTAAAATATTAAAACTAGAATATTAAGAAACCTGAGGGCTCCTCTCACAACCCCACTAAGGACGGAAAAGCTAACGTTAAATCAGCTCAACCAAAAAAAACCAATCAACACCAACCACACCAATTCAGAGCGAGTAAAAAAAAAAAATAACACAGTCCATCACCAACTTCAGGTGCGAAGACTTGCGTGGTTAAAACACTGTGGACAACAAGCTTTTGTTACATGCTGAAGGCACTGGAACCCAGGCAGGAGAAACTGTCCTGCCATTTTTTCCACGCACGCAGTCGTACCCAGGCTCTGAAGAGGAGTGAAGTGTAAAATCGTGGAAAGTTTGAGCACAGCAGAAAAAGTTGAATCAACTTGCGACATATGTGTCGCAACTTAATTCATAACTCAAAATGTTATGAACAGATTTTAATGAGGGGTGGGGTGGCACACGCAGCAAACTATTAAACTTTGGATCTGGATCATGATCAAGGCTCATGAACTCTTTCATTAATTACTTGTGGAGCTCGGAACGAATTCAGCAACCCGTGGCTCCGGAGGCACATACAGCTCCTTCATCCCCCTGCCGTGGATCCCTGTGGCTTTCAATTTAAGATTATTTTATTTTTGTTAGTTAGTTTCTTTAATTTAATTCTAGTTAAATTAAGATGATCTTACAATATTAAAATAAAATATGTTTAAATATTTTGCCAATCAAAATATTCATGTTGAGGCTGACTGCAGTGGAGATAAAAGGATGAGGGCACACTGAAACAGGCTAAAGCCAAAAAAATAACAACTAGCATTTTGGCTTGCTCTTTTTAATTAAAGTTAATATGGTGCAGCTGGATGATTTTAGTTGTCACAGGCTGATTTATTTTTATTTCATAAATACAAATTGCATTGTGTATTTAATTTGAAAGTTAGCTTATTCATGCCAATGTCCTTCTAGAGTTCAAAAGAATGTTAATGTTTTTTTCTTGTTTTCTCTTTTTAATTCTTTGATTTCATAAATGCAGCAAACTATAGCTCTTATATACATAGCATAAGGGTAACAAAACTATATATATAGGGTTTGTTTGCCCAAATGTCTTTCAGTGTTAAAGGTTGCTGACCCCTGAGCTAGGCCTTGGTGGAGGTCTGCGTTCTCTGAGTGCTTCCAGTTCCTCCTGAATCGCAGGTTCGTCTGATGGGCAGACTCCCTTCTCCAGTGCCCTGCCTTCCCAGTAATCGCGACACAAATAAGTGCCTGTAGGCATTTCAATATGGCTTTTGTTCAATCTAATTCGTTTGGATTTAAAAGCAAAAGAAAGTGTAGACAAGCCGCACAGCACTTTTTGATGATAAAAGAGGCTTTGGTGACATATGGTTCAAACTTTGACATTCAAATGCATTTACACAGAGCAGTGCTTTCTTTAGAATCCATTCAGCAGGGCAGCCTATACCTTCAGTCAAGTTCAAGTATGAAAATAAAAATGAATATCATGAAAATGTCATTTTTTTTTTTTTTTTACAAAAAAATAATTTACTGTGATTTCAAAATCAATACATCATTTATTTGTACCAGAGCTCATTTTGTCACTGTCATCTGTCCTGGTGAACAACCGAACACATTAGCATGTAATAATACACATTGATCAAACTGCATCAATGCACTATGGGCCTGCATACTAAATAGGCCAATTAAAACATGAGATATCTTGTGCTTGTAATGAGGCAGAGCTTAAGCTTTCTGTTTAGTTTTAGCAACTAAACTGAAGACACATTCAAACCCACATCTCAAATGAACGTTCTCCTCTACACTCGACAGCGGTGCTTTCAGAAGCTACATGGCAAAGAGACACTGCTGAGAAAATCCCCCCCTGAAGCAGGGCAGAGGCAACATGGGATCGGCGTCCTCACTCACCACAGCCGCAGCACAGCGAGAATATTCTGCCACACACCTCTACAGTTCGATACACTCCAAAAATAGCTCTGCAAATCTCTCTGGAAAATGCGATTCCTCTAAATAAACCGAGGATTTCTGTGTGCTGTAGTGGAGTGTCAGAAATCTGGGCTGCACTAACAGCTCAGATGTGGGTAAAGCTAGTAAAAGCGTCCTCACACATTTATTTTTAATGCTTATTTATCAGCAAAAAGTTCCATTCATGAAGTTCCTCGTTCTCACACGGCTGCAGTCTATTTTAACGTTTGTGAGACCTGTATGGACATCTTCCTCATCCACAGCTTTGTGATTCAAGCACTTACTGCGAGCATGAGAACGCCCGAGTGTTCACATTTAAACCACTACTGGCTGCTAGTACTATAAACCATGACAGAAACATGTAATCACACCCTTATCTTGCTCAGCCATGCATTCATGTGTTGTAAAAATAACTTTAAAACCAATTATTTCAAAAGTAGATCCTTCAGGGAGATTAACTAACGAGGTGCATCGAAGTTCCTATTTCAGGCTACCTTGGTGCAGGAGGGGATGTCATTTGTGTCAAAAAGAGACATCCACTTTTTTTTTCCCCCCCCTATCTTCTCCCACCTCCGTGGGACCTTTCTGTTATTCCACACAATAAAACTCTAATACGGCAGCAGCCATGAAAATCATTTTAAAAGCAGCCACATCCCACAAGGAGCAATTCAATCCGTTACAAATGACTCCTGACTAATACAGTCTCAACCCGGATGTTATCTTTGCTTTTCAACCGCCGCTTCTCGCAGCCTCACCTTGCACGCTAATAGCAGGATTAATCCGAGACAACCCCGCCGCTGAAAGGTGAGCCATTCTGACGGCTCGCTGTTTATGAATTCATATCAAGGCAGGAGATTAGCTCCAAAATAGGGCTTTTAGAAAGAGAGGAATGGAGAAGTTCCAATTTAATCTGATTGGAGGGGATGTCTCACATCACTGAGCCAGGTGTTTGGTGTGTGTGTGTGTGTGTGTGTGTGTGTGTGTGTGTGTGTGTGTGTGTGTGTGTGTGTGT
>VUQH01090578.1:11817-23429 GCA_015106775.1 Etroplus canarensis | reverse complement strand
ATAGGAGCAAGAAATAGGGCTGAGAGTGATGGCAGACATGGTGTGTCTGAAACCACCTGCAGAGAGAGGGGATGCAAGAAGCTGTCAGAGTATTCCAGCTCCACACTGCTGCTTTGAAGCCAGCCACTTTGTGATACCACGTCCCACTAAATGACAGGCAATTATCACCGAGAGGGAAAAAGCGACACTGCAGTTTTACTTTTACATTTTAGGGCAGCAGTGGTGCTTATTTGTTTGAGAAACCACCTAAAGATGCCAATATTCAAGTAAGAAATGTGGCAAATATTCCACTCAGTTACCAATTAAGTCTCAGGAAGGAGCTCTGAGGAACATCCAGGAAACTATTATTGTTAATAATCAAACCTGTGGCACTGAACTTGTCAGGATTTTGTTACTTACTTTTGCAGGGTATCTGTAGGTTTAATGAACCCAAATTTAAGACTGTTTTAAGGCCACTTTGATCAAATTTAAGCCCTTACATTTACGAAATAGCAAATAGTTACAAACAAATAGTTTTGCCCAAAGATTTATTGGAACTGAAAGTGACGAAATATAACAAACATCAGGATCACTGCACTGCATGCAAAACACAGGCAACTTGTACCCGCTGACATAAACTGATTTATCACACAAATGTAAGAGAGTGCCTGTAGTATTTGACTAAAACAAATATTACAGTATTAAACTGAAAATAAGGACTTAATGTAAACTCACAGTTGCCTTTCTGCAGGGTTCTTTGGCTCTGGAGCTGCATTGTTCCTGGTCAGTGATCACTGACCCCAAACGCCTCTCTTACATGTCTCGATGTTAATCCTTTCTTTCAAGGCTTTGAGTGCAGCTCTCAACAAACTGCAGAAGAGGGCCTGGCAGCTCCCAGTTTTGATCCAGGAGACAGGCGTCCTCTCCACTTCTAAGATTAAGCTTCAAACGTTCCTGTTTGATAAAGCTTATAGTTAGGGCTGGATCACGTGACCCTGCAGGTTCTGGTCATTCTGCTCTCCATTATGTGAAAATGCCAAACACTAATTACAAAATGTCTCGAATTCTTTACAGAAATTACCAACGAAAAGATAGCAACCTTGTTTTTTGCCTCTGAGGCGTTTTTAAGACCTCTGAATGGCAGATATCAGAACTGTCATGTTTAAGGAAAATTAAGATCCTTAATTTTGAACAATCAAATTTAAGACTTTTTAAGGACCTGCAGACACCCAGTTCTATGCACAGCTCGTGCTCAAACTCCATCTGCCAAAACAGTGATGAGAGATGCACCATCATGTTGCACTAGTGTATATACTAGATGTGAATGTGAGTGTGAATGGTTGTCTGTCTCTCTTTGATGGCCCTGCGATGGACTGGTGACCTGTCCAGGGTGTACCCCAACGTTCACCCTTTGGCAGCTAGGGTAGGCTCCAGCGCCCCCCACCCCCCGGACCCTGAATTGGATAAGCGGAAAAAACTGAATGAATGAATGGTGTATATTCTGTATGTCATTTATCAATTCACAACCACAGTCACTTTATATTGAAAGGTAAAGACCCTCTATTAAGAGAAGACCCCCAACATTCTGATGATCTTCTACGAGCAGCACTTGGTGATGGTGGGACAGAAGAGCTCCCTTTTAACAGGAAGAGTATCAGAGTACCTGAATATCAATATAATGACAAAAAAATACCTTAACTCTGACAAAGCTACCAATGCAATCAAGCAAATCTTCGTTATAGGTATTTGCTTTGTGCCATTACATGAGTGACTGACAGCTAAAATGAATACCATTTGATATTATGCATAAGTTAGTATTATGGATAACATTAGCTAATTAATTGTTTTGCCAAGATAAAGAAGTATTTAGCTTTTAGTATTTATTCAAAGACTTAATTCTGCTAGAAGTAGCCGCAACTTGTCATAACAGCGGCGCTGAACAAATCTGGTGATACATTAGCCAACAAACTAACTAAAGTGGTCAGCTGAATTACCAAGGTAGCCCAGGGAGTTTGGATGAATTAGTCAGCGTTCTCTGCTTGAGACAATATTTTCCTGTGATGACTTAAAACCCGTCACTGTTAGCCACAGTTTGTATAAACATGTAAATTCCGGGCCTGATAAGTGAAGCCAACATGGAATCTGCACTCCCCCAAGAGGGGGGGCGATACCTGCGGTAACAAATGACTCCCAGGCCTATAGAAGTCTGTGGGAAAATGTGCACACTTTTTTGATGAGTTTATTGACTCAGGCTCTCATTTTGAGTCACACCGAATAAAAAATGGGAGGATACAATTTTTCAATAACAAGCCGTTAGCCAATGAGTGTGCAGTTTATAGTCACATCCACCCCTCACTCCTCATATCTGGTTTCAAAACTCTAAGATGGTGGTGCTGAAAATGCACACCTCGAAGTTTCAGAGCAGGACTTCATTCACTAATGGGTGACGTCACAGTGGCTACATCCATCTTTTATACTGTCTAGCAGCCACACTACCATAGCGAATATCAACCAGACAAAAGAGAACTTGGGCTTGGATGTTATTAACACCAGTTTCATATTTTAAGCACTACAGTGATTTACATATTCACCTTACAAGCGAAAGGTCCCTGGTTCAATTCCAGGTGGGGACACAATCCCCTCCTACCGTGAAGGGTTGCATCAAGAAGGACTTTTGTCATAAAACCTCTGCCAAATTATCAATGAGGCTTAATCCACTGTGGTGAACCCTTGGGGAAAACACAGAGAAGCAGCCAAAGGTATACTGTGTGGAGTTTGTGTTGGAGACCGTGTTATGCTGGAAGCTGAACTTCTGACGACATTAGCGATTGGTGAATTCTATTTCTAAGCTCCTGTTAACTAGTGTAAATTGTCACTGAAGCTTGATCCTGAGTTATTCCACACATAACATAAAATACTGTAAATGAACAGTGTCTTATACATGAAAAAAGCTGCACAGACAACATTTAATTATGTTAGTAATTAATTAATCCCCCTATGGTTGCCTCCTATATTTAGAAATGCAAGCCATAAGGAAGCACGGGGGCTTCAAAATATACACATCAAATAACTGCATACCTCCACATAATGCCATAGTCAGAACAAAAGGCAAACCCTAGAGGCTTACTAACATGCAAAACAAACCCAGCATGAGATGAAGTTAAACTTCCACTCCCTCCTTGGATCATATTCATATCAGTCCCAGAGTAATATATTCAGGTCCAACACTGCTATACAGTCCGTGCTTGAATTTTGTGTCACAATGGCTGAGCAGTTACACACGAATAAGTTCAGTGTATCGGTCAATGTCACACTCACTGAATTTTATATGAAGGCTTAGTCACTCTGTCCATCATGCCAGTATTTGGAAATGTCGCTGCTTGAATGTCTTATTTAGAGGAAAAGAGAGGTGATCCTTTTAGACAGTTAGTGAAGACAGAAATTAAATTAGTCAAATTAGGAGAAAATATCAATCATGAGTATTCAATTGTTTAAAAAGAAGATGTTATTTTCTCTCAGTCAGTGCCCTCCAATGCTCATCATGAAAAACTTCTTGTGAGCCTGCATGTGAGGTGTGCAGCAAACATTTTTAAAGATATTCCAGCACCTCAGACAGCAACACCCTCCTCCCAAGATACTGTTATCAGCTGACAACTACCGCCCAAATTATTCCTCTTTCTTAGCCTCAGGAATACTTCAAATGTGATTATGCAGGAGCCAAAATTACAATGTCAGCCACAGTTATTAAAATGAGCAGATAATGTCACACAATGTCAAAACACTTCTTATTTAACATGATAAATACAACAAGTCAAATTATAATGAATGATGGAATGTCTGGGACGATGTTCAGTCGCAGAATGCAGACGGTTGTTGGCTGATAGGTTACACAGCCTTCTCTAACAGAGGTTGTGAACTCTGGTAAATTAACATCAACTGTTTAGTGTTCTGCAGTCATTTTCACTGACGCTCTGGCTTTCCAATATTTCAGATTCGAAGCTGCAACGTGCCAGAAAAAGGTGTCAAACGCGGGCAACAATGACTATCACTTAAGGCAGGCAAGATGCTGCTCATCTGTGCAGCTTGGCACTGGTGGGCCTGAGCTGATGGAGAGTGAACAGAAACGAAGCCTCACTAATCAAATACAAATATTTCATTCAGCTTTTGTGTCTCGGGTGCCATGATTCTTGCCTGCCTGCCAAGATGAAGACAGGCTCTCAAATCCAAAATGGCATTAACAGAGAATCAGTGAAAGAGAGCTGCCCATGTGGGCAACCATTCCAAACCTATAATAACCAGAACATCAATGTATTACACATTACATATATAATACATTGATGTATTAAACAGTTCTTGCCTAACCCTGCGTAATTTCCCTGTTCCCCAAGGGGTCACCACAGGAGATGAATCTGAATATGTGTTTCTGGAACAGATTTTATGGTGGATGCCCTTCCTAATGCAACCCTCCCATTTTCCAGTTGAAAGACCAGCACTGGAAGTACATTGGCTTGAGACCCCCAAAGCTGGATTTGTGTCTCCTTCCCTTTTCGAACCCGGGACCTTTCGCATATGAAGCAAATGTGTATGCCACTACGTTACGGACCAGCCCTAACCTAGTTTAAGACATTATTATTAGTATCGATTCTTGTGAGAATGGAAAAGTGCCCGTAAAAGAAAAATGTGAATTTAACCTTGAGAACAATATGGGTGAAGACCAATTAGGCAAGCTTTGCGTACAATTTCAGTTAATGCTTATGGATACTCCAGGAGGAGTAGCAATTCTTGTGAAAACAGAGAAGTGCCCATAAAATGACAAATATGACCTTAATCATAATCTTGAGAACAATTTGGGTGGAGACAAATTAGGTGAGCTTTGTGCACAATTTAAGTAAATTCTGACAATACCCTAGGTAGAGTAGTGATTCTTGTGAAAATGGAACAGTGCCAATAAAATGACAAATATGACTTTAACCAATTAGGTGAGCTTTGTGCACAATTTAAGTAAATTCTGATCAATACTCCAGGAGGAGTAGCAATTCTTGTCAAAATGAAAAAGTGCCCCTAAAAACAACAAATATAAACATGAGAACAAATCTGTGAAGACCCCTAATTAGTCTGCGCAATTTAAGTAAAATCTGACCAACACTCTAGCAGGAGTAGCAATTATTGTGAACTGTGGATCTTGCGATGGCTTTAGCTCATCTGTCCTTCAGCCAGCTAAAAACTACAGCTGGACCTACTGAATCAGAGCACAGCCCCTCCAATGAGGCAGGGATGTCACAGCACCCAGCTGGCAATCAGTCACACCACTGTTCACAGGCTGAAGCGAGAGACTGGCCAGAAACATCTTGGATGCAAGCAAGCTGCCTTCCCTGGGGGATAAAGCTGCTGTTTGGACGGTTAAAATTGAACCAACGGGGATTTTTTTGCCTCGCTCACAAAATGAAATATGCATCACATCATATGAAAGTATGTGAAGCTTTAGGAATGTTGGGGAGTTTGAGGGGTGAAATTCTGGGCTGATAAAAGCAACCAATATTAAAAATCACATGCTCCGCTTTGAATGACTTGTGGACGTTCGGATGCTGCTGCTGCCCAACTGTGAAAAAGGAGAAAGCCAAGCTAAGAGAACACGCCAGTCTCTGCTTCTTGTGCACAATCTCTGCATAATTACATTAGAAAATATCAAGTCAGACAAAAGTTTGCACATTTGGCCTAATCACCATGTACTGCCTAAAAGATCTGAAAGTATACACCATGAAAAAGAATGTGTTTCATATATTTATTCCCATCTAGCTATAGTTTTAATATCTGAGTGTACAAGGTTATAGCTGTGCATTAATGAGCAAAGCTGCTTCAAGCTAATTTTAGATCTTCATAAAAATGTAATTAAGGACCTTAATGTATAAACGTTGTTTTCAACATTATTGGATAATCACCTGATTAGTCAACTGACAGCAAGTAAATCTGTTAATATTACTTACATTAAATAAGCAAAAACATCCAGGGCTGAAAACGAAGCCAACAGAGGTGCCAAAAATACAGTACCTTTTGTGGCCACTTGAGGCTGGCCTTAAAAATGAGTCAATCCCCATACACTCCCACATTAAATGCCTAACTTCAGCCATGAAATTAACATGTTTACAGCCTGGTACAAAAACAGTTCTGGGTCTCTGTAGACGGTTTCCCCTTTTTAAACAGCATAGTGGGTGAATTGTTTAACTCACAGATTTAGATCATTGTAAAGTTTAAACTAAGGGGAACAGTCACTTTGACTGACGGGTCTGCTCACACGGGCCATTGTAGCCAACAGAAAATTGTTAGGCCTCACCAAGCATGTCTAGATAGTTCTAATGGCACTATCTGACAAACAAGATCACCTGCTGTGCAGCAAATCTATCCAGTGAGGCTGTGCTTCACTTTTGGCAAGCAAAATTCTTGACCTAAGTTATCAAGAAACCAGACATCAGGTAATACCTCAATTCGTGGACTACCGTTTTCCCAGATGATGAATGATAAAAAACAGGAAAAAAAAGACTTTTTCCAAAGGCCTGATAACTTAAAGGTGATTGGCTGATAAAAATTATCATTATTCCTGTGCATTTCCTGTTCACTAATTAACTAAATAATTTTAATGCATATAGCTTTCATGTTTTCATGTGCATTAACCCTCTGGAGGCTAGGGTGTAATTTAACACATTAAATAATAACATAAAATCCGAGTAGGAAAAAGTTTCATTTTTGTACTCGAACCACTTTTATAACTTAGAATGAAAATATGAAGTATAAATGTCAATAACTTCTGCATAACTTTTGAAAACAAATTATATACAAATTTTCACATTAAAATGTAGGCAATGTCCCAGACTTTTTTGCACAACTATTTACAAAACAATCAGGTGTCACAATAAGATGCCACACAAACCATTTGTGACACTTCAAAAAAAAGTTTCTGTCCACCACAACACACAGGGACACACCACAATGTCACAAATCTCTCACATCTCAAAACTCACTGTCTCTCTGTGTCTCTCTCTGGTTTGCTGTCATCACTTCCAAACCTTTCCTCTCTTCCTTAGCAACTAAATGCCAAAGTGTTTTGATTGGTGGATGCACATTATTTTTCCACCAAAAGAACGAGGGTGTGATTTTTTTTCTTGCCAGTGCTTTCCTTTTTATCATTTCTTCCTGCACCAAGCGTGCACTGAAAGCTTCAAAGAAAGCAAGGAAAAATCATGGCATAGTCTGCATAGTTTTGGCCTATCAACATGGTTTAAGAACTGGTATATAATAGAGTTTGAAGTCCGCATTTTCAACACAAATTCAAATGGAGACTTAGTTAGGCTGTGTCTTGTGATTTGCAGTCATGTGATTTGGACACATGAATTCTGAACACAATGCTGTGGATGTTTGCAATGTGGTTTCAGTTTCAGTTTCAGAGCCGTTACTTCCCCTACTATGCATCTTCGGCTGCTCTGTTGTATTCTCCCAAGGGGTCACTAAAGCAGATTAATCCGCATTGATAATTTGGCTGAAGTTTTGTGCCGGATGCCCTTCCTGACGCAACCCTCCATGGTGTGAGGTGCTTGTGTCCCCAGCCTAGCTTTAGCTGATATTTTAGCATACCACCCTCTCATCCAAATATAGTCAGTTCTGGCTCCCTTAAAAGAAAAAAACATTGTGACAAATGAAACACTAATGCTGGGGGTTCAAAATGCAGAGTCCAAAACTAAAGGGTGACGTCACAGTGGCTGCATCCATCATTTAAATACAGTCTATGTTTTCAAGCATCTTAAAAAGATTCTTAAATATGAATAGCTGGTTCAGTAAATAATTAACCGATCAACAAACAATGAATTTATTGTGAAATGATTACAAAGTTAAAACACTGATTTGAACTTTCGTACAATGAACAGTTAAAATGAAATGAGAGCAAACACATTTGCAAACTCTGTTTCAGTGTTATACGCCAACAACTCAAAATTTAGCCAAACCACAATAACCTCATGAAATGATCAGATTCTAGCTTATATTCCTGTTAACGTCACACAGTTGTTCACAAACAAGACAAGTTTTCAAAAATCACAGCTCAAGGTGAACTTTTGACTCATGCTTCCTCAGACTTGGAAGAAACCAACTCAGGTGCTGATCACTCTCCTCAGCCTAACCGCCTCCACTTATCACTGTTCAAGCCCAAATGTGCACACAGTCAAGTGGTCTAAGTGTGAAAAATAGCAGCAAACTACAGGGGCTGACGTAGGCAAGAACTAGAGGGCGTAGCAACCAGATGAAGGTGAAGGTTTGGTGTATACCACTCAACTGAAGTATCTTTCATTTGTAAAGCACATCTAAAAAAAACAACAAAGGCTGACCAGAGCACTGTACGCAATAAATGAAAACAATAAAAGCAGATTAAATAGATTTTAAAAAGCACCACCCGCGACCCTGAATTGGACAAGCGGAAGAAGATGAATGAATGAATGAATGAATGAATGAATGAATGAAAAGAAACAGGCAGATAAAAGACAGAGTTAATAAAAGAAAACACAGAAACAGACCCACAACAGCAAACAATCTGGAAGTATTCTGAAAACGCAGAAGTAAAGAGCTGCATTTCAGAGATTTTAACTAGTCCAGCGTATGAGCAGCCCTAACATGAGAAGGGAGGTCCTCCCAGAGTTTGGGGGCAACAGAAATATATATGGGTATAATAGATATAAAAGCTCTGGAGAACAGGGAGGAGCCAACTCATGTAATGATTTAAAAACAAGTTAAAAAAAATCTTAAAATCAATCCTCCACTGGACAGGAAGCCAGTGTAAAGAAGCGAGGATCAGGGTAATATTGACAAATTTTCTCGTACCTTTTAACAGTCAAGGAGGAGCTGCTTTTTGGACCAGATGACTGGGGAAGTGAATAACAGTAGTCTGACCGAGAAAAAACTGAAGTACCTTTTCAAAATCCTTAAATACCAGAAACAATTTAATCTTAGCTTAACTGACTAGGAATGAACTGCTATGTTTTTTTTTTTTAAATCAGGGTTGATGCTCATTATTACTACCCAAGAAAATTACATCTTTATCCAACATACATTTGTCATAAAATTTTTGGTATCAAAATTCAGAGCTACAATTCAAAATTGGTTAAATCATCTCAACGTGATAGAAAACCTGTGACTTTGAAACAAGACTACTTCGTTCTTAATGATTATCATACTTACATACATACATACATACTTTTTTGTATGCCACATGCTTACATTGATGTTCTAGCATTATTTCCCCTTTTCTACGGTGTCTTTTAAGGATGTTTTCAATAAACAATTAAAAAAAAACATGTCTCTCTACTTATTTGAGTTTCTGCTGCCCTTCTTCTTTGTTTTCTTGTTCCTTCACTCTTCTACCACTTTTATAGTCAGCTAAAGAACAAATCTTGAATCTATTGGTTTTCCAAAATACCGTCCTGGGGTAGTTTGTGACGACATGCTAACTTGGTCACTAGTATAACCTAGCTCTCACTTGCCTTAGCAAATATATGCCCATAACTTTTGCTTCTTATTTGGTCTTTGAAGGTTGGATATGTCTCCTAGAGAACAATGGGCATGCTTGTCACCACATAACCCTTTTCAAAAGACATGATCCAGAACTGGTTCCACACATTTCTACTGCAAAAAGAAAAAAATAAACTGACCCAGTATAAAAAAGTTATTACCATCACATGAGCAGAAGACTGTTAGACCTAAAGTTGGAACTACAAATTACTGGGTGGACTACTGGAGAGAATTTACCAACAACTGGCAAATGCAACCCTTAGATTTTATCCACCATGACTTTTGGTTATTAATTAGTTCTTACTCCTATCGTTAGCTCTCTAAAGCCACCAAGACAAAACTCACTGCACTGACACTGCATCAGTGGAAAAGAGGTACCAGAATATAAGACTGCACTGCAGGAACTTTCGCTGAGAGGACTGCGATGTTTAAGAAATATCAGCGAGACAGCAGCAAGGCACCAGCAAACATTTGCATTTTATGAACATTGCAAGCCAGGCTGATACTCTAGGAGAAGTAAATCTTGCAAAAATGGAAAAGTGCCCATAAACGGCAAATATGACCTTGAGCATAACTTGGATTAAGATCCATCAGGTGATCACTGTGTGCAAGTTTCACTAAATTCTGGCCAATACTTTAGGAGGTGTAGTTATTCTTGTGAAAATGTAAAAGTGCCCGTAAACGAGAAACATGATTTTGCCCTTAGTCTTGAGCAAGGTTGTTTTACTTAACTAAAACTAAAATAAAAACTACATGAAAAAAATCATTTTAGTCAACTGAAATTAAAAACAAAAACCAGACTTTTGGGAAAAATCAAAAACTAACTATAGCTATATCGTTGGCTTAGGAAACTAACTAAAATAAAATAAAATGTCCTCAGTTCTAGTCTTGGTCAGTCGGATTAAATTTGGTCAGTCAGTCTGTCTAATGAGGCTTTGATGCTTCTGTTTTTTGAGACCCAGGGTGTCTACATGAGTGTGACTCATCTGTCTTCATAAAGTGTTGTGTCTGTATTGTAATTTCTGATCTAAACCTCTTAGATCTTCCCCTGACAAATACCATCCGTATAATAATAATTAAGAAAACTAAAACTAACACTGAAACTAATAAAAACTAAACTAAACATTTAAAAAAAAATAAAAACGCAAACCCACTTTGGAAACTAACTGAAACTAAACTGAATTGAAAACAAAAACTCAAAATGAAACAAAAACTAATTAGAAAATACAAAACTATAAATAACTCTGGTCTTGAGCACAATTTGGGTGAAGACTGATTACATGATCATTGTGTTTAGGTTTGATTAAATGATGGAAAATTATTCAGGAGTAGTAACAGTTCTTGTAAAATGACAAATATCATCTTGACCTTGAGAACAATGTGGCTGAAGACCAATTAGATAATTATCGTGTGCAAGTTTCACTACAATCTGACCAATAATATCTTATAAACCCTGGATGGAGGGATGCCTCACCATGGCATGAGCTCATTAGTCATTCAGCCGGATCTGTTAAAAATGTTGAATGTTTATTTCTTTGATAAGTTTCCTTCAAATGCAGTTTAATTCCTCAAAATCTCATACAGCTCCATAACTTTTAGGATAAAAACAGTAAAATCTGGGCCAACACAGAAGAACACTTGTGACTTTTTAAACTTGGATCGAAAGTATTCCCTCTCCCTGACATAAGGGAGAAGAGGAACTCTGAACTAAACTCTCTCTCTCAAGCTGGCTAACAAACTTTGAGATGTGAAAAGTCGGGCTAAGGGCACGTCTGGGCTCGGCACCTTCTGCAGAGCAGATCTATTTCTGCCTTCATCACGCTTTTATTTTTTTAAAAGACATACACAGTAGCCCCCCACTACTCTTGCCTGGAGGCGAAACCACAGTGTTTACTCAAACGCAGGGTAAATAAGAGCCTCTTCTCGGATCTGTCACACCGTGAAGGAAATCATGGGTGCACTGGGTGCATATGTGTGCGCGCGGGTTTAATCTCTTTTCTCTTTCCTTTCCCCTGACAGTGTGCAAATCCCAGTGGGAATTCCTCTGCAGCTCAAACTTTAGAGAAGCCCAGAAAAAAAAAAAA
>VUQH01090577.1:37029-63010 GCA_015106775.1 Etroplus canarensis | reverse complement strand
AGGGAAGAGGATGCAAGGGCTAGGGTGAGATGGAGGCAGATGATCCGCTGTGGCGACCTCTAATAGGAGCAGCCAAAAGAAGAAGAAGAAGAAGAATTAGAATTAGATTAATAGCTATAAATATATATAAATATGAAATATAAGACAATGAGAATGTGTAAACCTATATGTAAAAAGTGCAATGCCACATAAACACTCAAAGGTAACACTGTAAAATTGTAAATGTACCTTCGGCTGCTCCCTTGTGGCTTCCCCAAGGGATCGCCAAAACGAATTAATCCGCATTGGTAATTTGGCAGAGGTTTTATGCAGGATGCCCTTCCTGACACAGCCCTCCATGGTGAGAACAGCTTGTGTCCCCAAACTGTAAAATAGCAGATGTAAATAAATATAAATGTGAGAGATAGAATAAAAATGAAAATATATAGACCTATATGAAAAAAGTGCAACATGTCACATATTGTATGCAGTATTATTTAAGACTTCATAGTCATATATTTGCAGTAATGCACTGAGGAGACAGACCACCTTATCTCCCATATCATCTTATCATTTCTGCCCCAGGACCCTCCCCCCCCAAGACCCGCCCGTGGTTGGGGCTATACAAATCAAGGTGAGACTGAATTAACATCAAAGTCTCTTTGTTCTCGTGTTTTACCTTACATTACCCATCTCTCCTCAGCTAGAAAATAGGTAACATAGACATCCGACACAAACTGCAAGCAACACATTTCAACAGCAGGGGGAGAGCGCACGCAGCAAATGATGTGCTTTGCTGCAGATGACAGCCGAGGGCCCGCAGAGTGGAACAGTCTTTCCGGGGAATCGGAGAGCTCGGTGTGCTTGTGGAAAGCGGAGGACCGCCGATGTCAAATTGCTAGAATATCTATGCAACGTTTGCATTAACCGGCCTTTCCACAAAACGTCCAGTGCGGCCCGGCGCTAAGGATTTCAGTAAACTGCAACGGCTAACAGCCCACAGCTAAATAGTTAGCCGCAGCCGCACACAGGTAATTTTGACCGAAGTTTTGCTCATCCCCATTGAATCGTGGCACCGGGTTTCCATAAACAGGAGAGTTTAAAGACAATGTAAAAAAAAAAAATTAAGTGGCTTCATTCGCTGTCGGCTTTATGTGCTGGCTAGCCACTGAAGCTAACTACACGTCGACAGCTCGGATACATTCACGTTAACTCAAATTGGGCAGCTGAGTGCTAACCGACTAGCGGGTAAAGCTAGGCAACGGTTTGGTGGATGCTTGCTCTTCAGATTCATTATGTCAGCTTGACGTTAATCGTGCCGCGAAACAACAGCATTATGCATTGTGTCCAACATAAGTATTCTTTTTTATTCATTTTGGACACCTTTGCAGCAAGTCACGTGACTATACTTCAACAGGTAATGGACCTAACCTCGACTTTTCCGGGTAGCATTAACGTCCACGTAATTTTCCGTGCAGTGCTACAGGGGTTGGAAAGCTGACACACGATGTGTAGGGCTCACGTCTTCAGGCAGAGGGCTGAAAACCAAGAAACTAGCCGGCAGCGTTGTGTGTTGGCGACTTAACGTACAGTTCAAGTTTTAAAATGCAAGGACTATTGAAGTGCATTACAGTCTTATAAAAGCCTGAGCAGTCACTAGTGTCCATTATCTGTTAAACAGAATGGATTATACAGCTGCTTAACTGATCTGGGCCTCCTGAGCTACTTCACTTTTCTGTTTTACATGTGCTTTGATCAGTGTGACACCAGTTTGTGCCTCTCATGTGTCAGTTTTAGAGTTAGGTATGTAGTTTAGTAAAACACATACATACCAGAAGTCACTTAGACAGTGACTTCTGGAAATGTTCCGAAACAGTGAGAAATACTAGCTCATCTTGAATTTGATGGCAGCAACACATCTCAAAAAAGTCAGGACAGGGCCATGTTTACCACTGTGTAGCATCTTCTCTTCTTTTAACAACAGTCCATAAATGTCTGGGAGCTGAAGAGACCAGCTGCTGGTCTTTTGGGAGAGGAATGTTGTCCCATTCTTGTCTGATATAAGATTGCTCAACTGTCTTAGGTCTTCTTTGTCACATTTTGCATTTCATGATGCACCAGATGTTTTCAGTTGGTGAAAGGCTTGGACTGTAGGCAGGCCAGTCCAACCCAGCACCTGGACTCTTCAGCTACAAAGCCATGCTGTTGTAATAGCTGCAGTATGCGGTTTAGCATCGTCTTGCTAAAGTATGCAAGACTGACCTTGTCTAGAAGGGAGCATATGTTGCTCTAGAACCAGTATACACCTTTCAGCATTGATGGTGCCTTTCCAGATGTGCAGGTTGCCAGTGCCATAGGCACTAGTGCTGATAACAAACCAGATGATCCATCTTCTCCTTAGTCCAGAGGATGCAGCATCCATTATTTCCAAAAAGAATTTAAAATTTCGATTGGTTTTGACCACAGAACAGTTTTTCATTTTGCTTCAGTCCATTTCAGGTGAGGTTTGGCCCAGAGAAGACAGTGACGTTTCTTTATCCTATTGGCTTATGGCTTCTTCTTTACATGATACAGCTTTAACCAGAACTTGTGGATAGCACGGCAAACTGTGTTCGCAGACAGTGATTTCTGGAAATGTTCCTGAGCCCATGGTGTGATTTCAATGACCGAATCATACCTGTTTGCAGTGCAGGGCCTCCTAAAGGGTCAAAGATTATGAGCATTCAGTATTGGTTTTCAGCCGTGTCCCTTTCGCACATGTCTCCAGAGTCTCAGAATCTTTTGATGTTGTTATGTCCTACAGATAATGGAAAATTCTAAGGCGTTACAATCTTACTTTGAGGAATATTATTCTGAAATTTCTCCACAATTTGTAGACAGTTTCTTATAGATTGCTGAACCTCTGCCCATCTTTACATCTGAGAGACTCTGCCTCTCTAAGGTGCTCTTTTTATACTTAGTCACATTAATGGTCTGTTGCCAATTAACTTAATTAATTGCATCATCTTCTCCAGCAGTTTCTTTTCAGTACCACTTACTTTTCCAGCCTTTTGTTTCCCACGCCCCTACTTTTTTGAGACATGTTGCTGCCATCAAGTTCAAGATGAGCTAGTATTTTTCATAACATGGTATAATGTCTCACTTTCAACAACTGATATATTTTCTATGTTATCTTGTGATAAGAATATTGGTTTGTGAGATTTACAAATTGCATTGTGTTTTTATTTTTATTTTACACACCATCCCAACCTTTTTGGAATTGGGCCGATTACCGGGCTATAGGATGTAAATTAGGGGTGGGGTATGGTGTAGAATTGGTACAGTATAGTATCACAATATTTTACATGGCAATATTATACTGATGCCAAAAATTGGTATCTTATTTCATAAATTGCAAATATAAGTTGAACTTTTCAGTGCTAGTGTAACTTATGCAGTCTGTGTCTATTTTCAAATTCTTCAGTTGCTGAAGGGGCTGCATGACTTTGGTTGTACAAGTTCCCCTGTTCAAGATACATGCAATAGTGCAGTAGTTCACACATGTCACACACGTCTGCATTCAGTTAAGCTGGACAGTATGTCATTTATGATGGGTTTTATTGGCAGTGTTCAACTTTTTGCTTGATAATCTCATTTTGCCACAGTGACCAAAGTGAGCAGAACAGAATGAGAACTTTATCTTATTAGATAAAACGGGTATCAACACAGTTTACCTTTGGAGTCATAATGTGCAGTTGAAAAAAGGTGATTTATTGTGATACTCAGCATGTTGCCAAATTTTTAAAATCATGATAATATTGTGAGTTTGGTTTCTTGATAATATCACATCATGGGGTCTCTGCTGAGTCCCACCTCTAATGTAAACCACAATTAAAGTTCTCTTCATATGTGTTTTCCTGATATCAGGCAGTCTGAAGCAAATGAGGAAGTGCAGTACTTGGATGTTTTGTAGGTGTGTCCCTGTGTATCTATTATACAGCTGCATCTATAATAATCCAAGCTCCTCAGTTCAGTTTACCATATATTAATGTTAATTCCAATTCTTAATTTTTTTTACAAGGTAACTGTTTTCCCTTTCTTACTTTTTACATAGTGAGCAAGAAGATACCGTATTTGAAGTCACCATAGTGTGAAACAAGTTACATATGGTTTTATTCAGATACATAGAAACGTCTGAGAATTCCTGAAATACCTTATAAACAGCCATAAACATAGGTTTAATTTAATGCATTTACATACAGGGACAAACGGCTTTAGGAAGTTTGTAATACACGGTTGTATTATGCTGTCATAGTGTACTATAAGCAGTCAAGCAGCTTTGTGGGACCTTTTCATACCTTCCTATCTATCTGTTTCCAGGTATGTCTGAAGTTAGTCTTGAGGCTGAATCGGGGAAGACCTCATCCGAGGACCCTCAGATGGATTGTGAGGAGGATGACAAAGCAGAGCAGAGTTTGAGTGAGGAGTTAAAACAGGAGAATGTAGACAGCAGTATAGGAAGAGAGGACAAGGCTGATGTTATGTACGATATTGATATTAACAGTGAAGAGGAAAATGCAGAAAGCAGTGATAGGCATGGTTGGAAGGAGGATGAGGGCATTCAGAGTGAGACTGTGGTGTCTGGCAGCATAGACGATAGGAGGCACAAGACAAAACGCCATGTTGAAACGGCTGAAACACCAGAGGAAAGCGGAGATTCTCGCGCTGAAACAAAGGTGACATTTAACTTCACTTTGAACAATCGACCTGTTCTGGCACTTCCTCACTGTGCTCTTGCTCATGTTGCTATTTTGCTATTTGCTGTGGTGGTGGCGGCCTTTTTCCTATGTGATCTGGTTCAGTATGGTTGTGGAGCTTTATTTGAAATAATCAAACACATGAAACACAGTTATCATTAGAATGATTGTGTTTGTTACACTTATTAAATTTTCATCAGTTGCTAACTGTGTTTCATGTTCCTTTTCCTTTGTTGGAGTTTTAAAAAAGCTGGTCCAAGTGTTTCTGTCTGTTGATGGTGTACTTGATGGCTTTCTCACTAGTTGCCCAGCGTTGCTCTGTAATGTGTTTTATGTGTCCGGAAACGACCAAGGCCTCATGCATCTTTCTTTTCTGGCTTATCACAAAGTGATTGTTGAAAAATATGTATCTCTTCTGTTTTAACACATGTATATTGTTATAATACAAATTGTTCATTTGCAGTCTTTATCCCTTGCCGGCAGTAAGTATACCCCTGTCTACTTTTGTTTTAAACTTAATCCAAAGTGAATGTGCAAATGATGCAGTTTCCTTCTTTTTTGTAAGTTGGGTGTAAATGCAGCTCTTGAGTTCTACACGTGTCGGTCACATGGTTAGGCAAGTGAGAGAGATTTGGACTCCTGACTGAGCATTCACAGGCAGTCCCATATTTTTTGTGTTGTTGGAATGTGACTCCTCTGGCTGTCTATTTGTATTCAGTTTCAGGCTCAGTGCCAGCATTACATGTCACAGCCCAAGAATTTCAAATCAAAAATCTTAATTGTTTGACTCATTGTACAGCCTCTTTGACACAGACAAATTCCAGATTTTTCTTAAGTCCACATTTTTCAGCCCTTCTTGAGTGTAGCATTGTACAACACAATTGTGTCACGTTTTTCTGTAGTTTGAGAGGCGAGATTCTTTCCCCTTCGGCTCACGCAGCCAATTGGACAGCTTAGTGTTATTATCCATCCCTCCCTATCACGTCATGTTAGCCTGTATCCAGGATACTGAAACATAGGCATAGGGCAAACTATGACATGCCATACCTTGTCTTCTCATGTGCCTCTTTCATTTGCAACTAATTTACTACTCTGTTTATGGTAGTCAAATTGCACTGTTGGGATAGTTTTCCTGTAGAATGTAAACAGATAGTAAATGCAATCATTTTGGCTCCAACATCCCCAGTCATTTGTGGATCTGTGGTTAAATATGTTTCATCAGACTCGAAATCTCCATTTCCAGAAAAGTTTATAATTTGTTGACTGCAACACACTCAACAAAAGTTGAGGCAGACATGTTTACCACTGTTACATCACCTTTCCGTTTAATAACACTTTTTTATTGTTTTGAAGTTGACACTACTAATTGTTGTAGTTTTGAAATTGAAAATCTTGTCCATTCTTGCTTGATATATCACTTCAGCTGCTCAACAGTCATTCATTGTATGATTCTTCTCTTCATTATGCTCCATACATTTTCAATAGGAGATGGGTCTGGACTGGCAGCAGGCTAGTCAAGCACATCCACTCTGTTTCTATGAAGCCACACTGCTGTAACCCTTGCGTGATATGGTCTTGTATTGTCCTGCTGAAATAAGCATGGATGTCCCAGTAAGAGAGGACCCATCCTTGCTTTCAAGGAGTGAACCTTTGGTGGTTGTTACTTTTATATCCAGTCATGATACCTCACCCGCTCCCAGTTAGCCTCCATAATGTGGAGTCTTTATAACTGGTGTTGCTTGAGTATTCTGTGGTCTGTTAAATCTTATTTTAACTCCGTCCCAGCTTTTGAAGATTGTGATGCACCCATCAAGCCTTTATTTGTACTTTTATCTGATAAATGAAGATTTATCTGAATGAACATAGCACAGATATTTATTTAGCATTTTTGGACAACATCCTAACTTTTCTGGAAATGGGGTTTGTATATCAAGAGTTATCAATCTGGGTACACAGATGGTCAGAGAGTTGAGAGTTTGTAGAGTTTAAACAGATAAAAGCACCAACAAAAGCGCTGGTCAACAACTGTTGTTACACGTAATCTTTGTTTAGCCTTGTTTACGCTTGTATTCTGAGATGTAGCTTTTCTAGAAAAACTGTTTGAATCTCATCAGGCAGGAGCCAGTCTTGTCTTCAGCTAGTGGTTGGACAAGCAGAGCAGCATTTATCTGTGCTGCCTCCCTGGATGCAGGTGTCCTATGGCCTTTAATTATTTATGTGCCTATCACATGATGCAGCCAAAGTAGTATGTTTGCTTTTTGGGTCTTTAATTGGTTGTGTTGTATCTGAGGGTATCAAGAATGGATTTTTATGATTTGTGATAAACATTTTGATTTCCATTTACTAAAAAATATACCATTTAAACAAAAATATTAATTGCTCCTGTCAAGACAAAACTTGATTACAGTAAAGGCAACTGTTGTTGATTAATGTAATGATATCAAATTGTATATAAAACATGAATGCAGCCGTGTCTCACACTGGTTTACCAAGTCTTCATTTTGAGCCTCAAGCTAAATATTTTCACTATAACCTCTTTAGATTTTTTGAAACTAGACCACAAATGGGGCAGATTTTGCAGTGAAACCAAGGGACACTGCATACTCATACGATAGTGACTTCTCAGTCAACAAATAGGCCTTCCTTCTCTGAAACATACCTTGTTTTGTCATCTTTCTGGACATTAATGGCTACGGTAATTTACATTATTATTATTATTATTGTTGCTGCCAAATGTGTACTATTATTGTGTACTAGTATTAGAATACTTCAGTGTTGTACTGTTGATAAATTTACCAAAAACAAAAAACTCTTTTTTGCTTTGTTATTGTGGAGTGTGTGAGTGGATTGATGGGAAAGAAAATTAATTCAAATCAGTTTAAGATAAGTCTAAAGCATAACAAAAATGGAAACACTTTAAAGGGTCTGAAATGTTAGCTTTGACATTAATTGCTATTAATGCAAAATTACTGTTTTGGTGTCACAGTGAAACCACTCAATCTCTTTGGACAAGAAATGGCTCCTGTTTTCAGGTGTTATGACAACTATTTGCATTATTTAGAAAGCAGTCAAGGTCCATATATAAAGCATTGTGTTCAAAGATGCACATTCAAATGTATTGATTATAAAAACTCCTCATTGTCACCTCTTTTTGCCACAGCTCTACACTGACAGGCCTCACAAAGCTTCCATACAGAATGTCATAGTGATTAGGTCACTGTCCCAGTTTCTAAGTCCACAGTGATTAGACCATAAAAAAGTACTAAAACTAGCACAGCTGCATCTTCATCCTGCAACTACAGGCAGGCAGTTTATTATAGCCTAAACAAAACTGATGAGGATAAACTGTTGTCTCCACCCTGTGGTTTGCTGCAAGGCAACATGTAGATGTTGAGCTAAACATGCCAATGTGTTACACTGTCATGATTAAGTTGTGATTTATATATTTTTATATGTTTTCATAAATAATAAAATAGGGAGTACCACATGATTATTTATTCTATTTGGACTTGAGGAGAACTTTGCTCTGTGCTTATTTCTCCACATAAGATTTTCTGATTTAGACCATAAAATGACCAGTTATGTGGCCCACAGATTTTAATGCCTGTCACAGTACAACATAGGGCCTTGTATTTTTAAGGAAACAGTCACATGGACATGGCAACAGAAATTACATATTCCCTCTATAGAGGATTGAAAAGGAGATCAGCAGATGTTGGCTATTGCTTTTTTATTAACAAAACATGCAACTAACACAGATGGGGATCAAGAGTTTATGTACGTAATCTATATGGACAAAAGTAGTGGGTCACCCCTCTTAATCAATTAATTCAAGTATTTCATTCCATCCGATTGCCACATGTGTATAAAATCAAACTACCATGCAGTTCGCCTTTACAAACATTTGTGAAAGAATGGATCATTCTAAAGAGCTCTCTGAATTCAAGTGTGGTAATGTAATAGGATGCCACTGTTGCAAGAATCCAGTTCATGAAATTTCTTCCATACTTGACATTCCATGATCAACTGTAAGGGGTATAATTGCAAAATGGTAGTGTTTAGGAACCACAGTAACTCAACCCACAAAGTTACAGAGAGCTGAGGTGCTTAGTCTGTAAAAGTTGCCAACACTCTGCTGACCCAGTAACTGCAGAGTTTGAAAACTCTTCTGGTACTGTAAACTGTGGCGCAGTGGAAATGTAGTCTGTGGAGTGACAAATCATGCTCCTCTGTCTGACAGTCTGATGGATGTGTCTGACTTTGGCAAACACCAGGAGAGCATTACTGTTCTGACTGTAAAGTTTGGTGGAGTAGGATTGTGAAGGAATAATGTTAGGGGGTTGATTTTCTCGGGTTGGCCTGGCTCTCTTAGCTCCAGTGAAGGGAAAGCTTAATATTTCAGCTTACCAAGACATTTAGATAATTCTGTGCTTCCAACTTGGGGAAAAGGGAAGGTCCTTTTTTGTTTCAGCATGATTGCTCTCCAGCCAACAAAGCAAGGTCCATAAAGTCATCAGTGGGTGAGTTTGGTGCATAAGAAGTTGACTGGCCTGCACAGAGCCCTGACCTCAACCCCAGCAAACACCTTTGGGATGTACTAGAATGGAGACTGCAAACCGGACCCCTCATCCGACATCAGTGTCTGACCTCACAAATGTCCTTCTAGATTAATGGGCAAAAATTCCCACATACACACTCTAAAATCTTAGAGAAGCCTTCCTAGAAGAGTGGAAGCAGTTACAGCTGCAAAAGGAGGAACCAACTCCATATTAATGACTATGGATTTAGAATGGGATGTCATGAAAGCTTGTGTAGATGTAATATTGTAGGTGGCCAAATACTATTGTCCATATAGTGTATGTACAGGACTGTTATTGTCAGTGTCTTGACAACATATTCTATTCTAATGTGTAAGAAACAATGTGTAGAAAACAATATTGCAAAATAGTGGAGTGTTGAAAACTGACTTCAGTTGTGGTTGCACAAAAACTTCATTTCCTGGTTTTTGCTGAAATAATCCAGAACAGCGGGCTTAAAGATCACAAATTTTTTCATCCTGTCTGGGTAAAAATGTAAGAGTAATGAACTGAGCAGTGTCATATCAGATGATAAAAAAGTAATTAACGTGAGGTTTAGGTATATTAATATTGAATAATCAAACTGATATACATCAGTTCACTGCATTAAGTTATGGCACCAGTAAAGCTGTTCAGTTTTCAAATTATGCCCCTGTTTTACACGTCATTGAGTTTGAATGCTCTGAACATACACTTAACTTGAATGAACAACTCCAACTGTCACTATTAAGGCCTGGCTTTATGAAGCTGTGTCCACAGCATGGTGGTCTACAACTTGGTTCTCTGGAGTGGATCCTGACTATTTACAAGTGTATAAGAAATAGTTCTGACTTTCACAGTTTAGTTTTACATTCATATTAGTGATGCTTTCTGTTGGACAATTAATTAGAAGATAAAATCATGTGGAAAATGTTTAGTGAAATAAAAAAATCAAGCGGCAAGTATGGTTATTTTTCTGATTGAATTCTGTTTATTTAACCTAAAGGGGACTCTTGAGATTAAGAATCTTCTTCGCAAATGTGTCCTGGGCTGACGCAGGCAACATGAACTTAGCATCTTTTTGATGGCAGGAGTAACCAGAGCTCCAGGAGAAAACCTGTGCAAGCACAGGGGAAAACATGCAAACTCCTGATAGAAGGGCCCTTCCTGGGTTTGAACCCAGGACTCTCATGCTGAGGCAACAGTGCTAACCACTAAGCCGCTGTCTATGTAATAAAACCTTTTGTAACTAGAGGACTTGCCCCCTTTTGGTAATTTAAAGAATGCAGGTTTACAGCTTCTCCACATTGACTTGCCTTTTCAGACCTCAAGGATATATCAAGATAAAAATCTTTAGTAATAACCTGCTTCCTTTCATCCTCCTTATTGTAGGAGAGCACAATGGCTGAGGAGGCCCATAGAAGCACAGCAGCTGAGATCCCAGTCACCAGCAATGGAGACCTGGATCAGAGTCCCGAGACCGTATTCCAGAGGGTAAGGGCTTGTTCACAGACTTTGTGAACAACTGTTAGCATTTAATTTTTTGTTGAACAGCTGCAATATCATTTCTTAAATTGGCTCAACGTTAAACCTTATAAACAATGTAGATAAGTCTGAAAAGCATATGTCAGAAACTAGTGAAAATTAGAGTAAGGAGATGTAGTCACACATTTTTGCGTCTTTTTTTGGACCAGCAATACAAAACTCAGTTATTCATTCTGACAGGATGTCAAACGGAGCAGCTTTAAGCAGTAAATGTTTGGTGATGCTAAACAGATTTCATTCTGTAAAGCAGTAATGTGATGTAAACACCTTCCACAGTGAAATTATTCAGATGGAGAGCTCGAACACATTTCTTTCTCATCGGTCTTTGAGCTGGCAGTGGTTCCACTGGACCTGCTGCTTACTCCTAATAGCTCCTAGTCACACTGTCAGCGTGTGCAACCACAAGTATGTGTGGAACTTTAAAATGCTTAATATTGATAAAATAATTTGCTGAGGTAAGTTTGCCAGACGGGACTTGCCTTGTTTTTGTCTGACTTGATTTGGGGGGGGTGCTGTGGTAGAATCTATTAGTCATTTTTGCATAAGCAGGCCATTTATTTAAGTTTATAATGGCTCATTTTTCTCTCAGCAGTATGTAGAATACAAAAAAAATGTATTTTCGGCTGCTCCCTTGTATTCTCCCCAAGGGGTCACCACATCGGATTATCGCTCATTGGTAGTTTCAGAGGTTTTACACTGGATGCTCTTTCTGACACAAGCCTCCATGGTGAGAGGGACTTGTGTCCCCACCTAGAATCAAACCAGGGACCTTTCACTTGTAAGGTGAATGTATAAACCACTACACAACAGGTGCACTAGTATGTAGAATACAAAACATACACACAACATAGCAAAAGCACTTCATCAAAGTAAATATGCTCCTCTAACAAAAACTGAATATTTAACCTGTAATTCCACTTTCTGTTGCTGCTGTTTTCAACCAAATTGAATTTTTAGCTTGTTAGTCTTAATGTTTTCACAGCTGAGCTCTAAAGAGAAGCTTTGAAACAAACTCCATTTAGACTCATTCTTACAAACTTTAGGGCACAGATTATTGTTTTGTCAGGTAAAACCATTTTTTAGCCTTGAGTTACATTGTTATCTTTGCCTCACCTGGTTCACCATCACTATGTGGAGGAGCATCTGATCCCAGACTGCGCAACCAGAAATGATGACAATCAAGTTTTATTTCTTAAAACTGAAAAAATATGAACATCAGTCACAGCTCTTCTCTTAGCCGCAAGTTATTTTGGAGCATCTCTGCTCTTTTTTTCTTCAGCATCCATCTATAGTAAGCACCTTCAGCTACTCCCCAGGGGGTTATGACATGGGTAATGTGGTGTATAATTTACACTGGATGCCCTTCCTCATGCTACCCTCCCATTGTAGAAGGTACTGCCTGGGCTAGTTAGCATTATCCTGCACGCTGTTCAGCAGTGTAATTGTGTAAGTATGCAGTTATTGTTAGAAATGTTGAATGGTCTCAAATTATTATGTGCCATGATATTTGCCCTTTTGAGCAGAGTCAGTTATGGATCATCTATCATTGTCTTATATTCATATAAGGTATAAGATTAATGATTAGGACCATGAGTGAGAAAGTTACTCAGTTACTATAGCTCTACTATAGCTTCATCTACACATCAGGAGCACTAGAGGCCAATAATGACAATATTAATTAACAAAAACCATAGAGAGTATAACAGATGTAAGCCACTTGAAGCTCTAACTCTTGACATTTCATGAGTATAGGTGTATTTCAAAATTCATATGGCACATTAGGTTCGGGTAATTAGTTGTCAGTCTGTGAGTCCATCAAATAGTCTGCAGATTTACCTTCAGGGGGCAGCTGCCAATCATTCATAGCTTCCAGGCCAATACTTCACATTTTGTTCACTATTCATTGTTTAGGAAGGCAGATAAATTTTCAAAGAAGATAAGAAAAAGCTGAACTGCTCTTAGAGGATAGTTGATTTTTTTGAGATTGCATTTCAGCAAAAGCGCTACTTCTTTAGCTCTCACATGGTCAGTATATCTGCCTAAAACCAAAACCTTCCTGAATGCGATTGGTCAGTTGCACTACAAGCAGAAAGCTTCCAGTACAGTATTAAATCCTTGCATCACTTGTGTACAGACTCTTCATGCAGATGTCTTTTTATAGAGATTAATTAGGCTCCAAAAAAAGCATAAAAGTTGGCCTAAATCTGTCTAAATTCCCATGTATAAAATTCTTATTCATGTAAAGTAGCGGAGGAATATGGAGAATTATGTTTATGGCTGTTAGGTCCCACTAAAATTTGTATTAATTTTTAATTTAATATTATTAATATAATTTTGTTTTTTCTCCCCCATAGGACTCTTATTCCGTTGGCCCTGGGGCCCTAAACCTTTCAGAGCCTTCTGTTACCTCAAGTAACTTTGCCTCAACAACAGAGGGCATCTTTGAATCAGGACCATACAAAGGTGACCAATCCTCTCCCCATTTCTGCTGTTCTTTTTGCTTTGTGTACCATTTCCCCACTATTCAGTTTTTTTTTAAGCAGCATCTCATCGGAGTCTTATCAGGCTTTGTCAGCTTGTTACTTTATTTAATTTCTTTGCAGCAGTCTGTGTTTACAAACCACCTCTCTGTGTCCCCATTGCTCCACTTTTGGTTTTTAATCTCTGAAATATAAAAGGTAGACATTTGAATTTGTAAAGATGGACATCTAATTGAATTTAATGAGTTTTCTCTGATCTCCACATTGTATCCTTCCCCTTTCCTTTTTATTATCACGTCCTTGTTACAAATGCAAATAAAAAATTTCCCCATAGAGAGCTGTTGTAGCCTGTTCACCATCATGTTGCCATGGCTATTTTCCATGTTATTTATACTGGGTGAGACAGGCCTTTGTTTTCCCTACAACATGGGAAGAACTGCCGTAATGAGGAGAAAAAAAACACAGGAAATCAACAACAGTGAGAGAGTCCCCCTATATATTTGTATTAAAGGATGGTAACACACTAATGAATCATAATTCTTAATATCTCCCAGGGTCAGCAAGCCTGCCCACATCTCCCGTGACACCTGTCGCTCCTAGCTCGGCTGTTGCCAGCCGCCTGGCACGCTCTTCCAGCGATAGTCAGGCTGAGAAAGGTACCCTCAAAACGATGGAGTACAACTCAGATGAACCAACACCATTTTGTGCACAAAGTTAACCATGATCTGCTGTACCTTTTCTTGGTTTTCACCAGTGTCTCACCTGCTTTTTATTCCCGCAGGCTGCGCTCCGTTCAGAATCAAACCTTTCTTCTCCTTTTTTGTCTGTTGGCTCTCCAAACTTTGCCTTTGCATAAGTCTGGGTTAACATAAGTAGTTTTATGCTTTGCAGTGGCTACCGGTGAGCATTTAAACTGTTGTTAGTCATTGTCCTAAGATCTGGGTCTCAAAATTTCTAGCTGTGATGCAACGATCCGTTTTAACATTTGCTTGGCTTGAAAAGAAAACTGCTTTTATATTTAATCTCAGTGGGTTTTCCTGCCTGCAGCCTTCGTCCTTGCAAAAGTTGGCACCTATTGTCTCTGTATGGAGCCTCAAAACTGCTGTAATGTTGTGTAAAGATGATCAGACAAATTATTATTTAAATAACTGAAATAAAATTAAGAATAAAAAACACTTCACTTTTGTATCATTTGATGTACTGTGATTATAAAATACCTGTTATAGCTGTTTTAAAGCTGCTTCTACATTTTGTCAGTTTTGGAGCTCTGTATCTTTCTCCTTTATATCCAAAGCAAAATTAATCACCTGTCATTTTTACTGTGACTGTTAGCATTTTAAAACTTTAGTCCAATCAAAATGAACACTGTTCATAGATGTCACCTTCTAATCTCTTATCCTTAGTATTTGGTCTGTATTGAGGCTTTACTGTTGGCACGAATTGTAATAAACACTTTAATTATAACTCCTTAATTTTTCACTACCAACTCCTTAGCCTAGAAATCCAATAACTGATTTACTGTCTAAATGAATGACTTTTAATTCTCTAGGCGCGATGACAGCACAGCCAAAGAGTGGAGCAGTGGTGCTTTCAGATGACTTAAAGAATCCAGCCATGGAAAAGCTGGACCTAGTGAGAAAGTGGAGCATCAGCACATACAAAGTAAACCTCTCTGTCCTGGATTTATTTTTAAGTGCTTTCTCTCTAACCTGCTTCTTTTCTCAGCATTCATTTCATCTTTATCTTCTGTCAGTTAATTTAGATTTTGGCAAAGAAGTTAACTTTGCCCCAAACTGACAAAGCACAAATGATTGATGTTTTCTCCACTCACGCGCCCACATTACTTCTTTATTTTGATTAGATTAATTTTTCATCTGTATGTTTTGTCTAAATAAGACTGTTGTCCTCCGCAGTGTACCAGGCAGATCCTGATAGAGAAGCTGGGTCGGGGCTCACGGACGGTGGACCTGGAGCTTGAGGCCCAAATTGAAGTCCTCCGTGACAACAAGAGAAAGTATCAGAATGTGATCAAGCTGGCTCAGACGCTGGCCAGTCAGCTCTCCCAGATTATGCAGACACAGAGGCAGCTGGGCGATGCCTTCGCCGACCTCAGCCTCAAGTCACCAGAACTCCATGTGAGTCCACATAAATGTTAGTCAGACTGCATATAATACATAGCAAAGAATCACGAAAAATAGTACAGAACATACTGGCCTGTGAGCCATCTGCTGGGCAGTATGTGTTTTCTGTATTTAGTGTATCAAGTTTAAAACCAGAATTTTCACTGTCATGAAGGTGTCTCTTTTTTTAACATCACCTGAGCGCATAAACTGGTCCAGAGGAAGTTATGTACTCAGTTTTATTTAAATCAGCTGGAAGCACTACTTTTTTAAACTAAACATTTTTTTACAGTCTGCTTTAAGTGCCATATAGATTGTCTGCTGAAGGAATATGTTTAATATGTAATCTGTTGAGCCACCAAATATGTAACATATTAAACACCGCGAAATGAAGTCCTGCTGTCAAGTTACTGCAGCACAAACTGTAAATTTGCATGTATTCATTGATGCAGAAACTCTATAAATACATTTTTTTAGCCTTGTTCCTGCTCTGCTACTTGGAATTCTCTGGAATTGCAGCTAAAAGAACACAGATTAGAAAAAGGTCTATTCATCAACAAGAGTACCCATCAGTAACATGTATAATCCATTTTGATCTGTCCACAAACTGAAGTGATTTCCACTTCTCCTTCACCCAGCTGTAGGACGGTGTCAGACCTCAATGAACTGAGTAGCGTTTTAATGTATCATGTTCAAAGTTTGAGAGCTCAAATGTGGACCTGTCACTTCAGAAATAATCAGCAGCACTGAGAGTTCACGCAGTGCTAAAATAAATAGAATAGAATAGAATAGAATAGAACTTTATTGATCTCACAGTGGAGAAATTCACTTGTAAATGTAGTAACTAATACATTTTTAGGATACACGGCTGCATGGCTGACAGACTGAGGACTGATGAATTAATGCCATGCTGTCTTCTGTCTGTCTAATTCACAACAATCACTACTCCTTCTAGAACAGTGGTCTTAAACCTGTGGCTCCAGAGTCACATGCGACTCTTTTGCCTGTCTACAGTGGCTCTCTGTTGCTTTAAAACAAAATAAAAAAATAGATGAATGTGGACATAAACAATGGTTATTTATTTTTTGACATTTTCATTCCTGAAAGAGATACTATCATTAATAATATTACCAAAGTAGGCTACCTTTATTTATTTTTTCACATGAACAGAGTGGCTTGAAAAGTTTCAGCTACTCTTTTTCAAAGTAGTCCTAAACATACTAATAGATATTTTTCCTCAACCATACAATTGTTCTGTTTTTAATTTGTTAAAATATTTTTTTGACATTTTAGTCTCATTATTTCATAAATGTAACAAAAACATAGTATTATTCTGATGAAATGCAACCACAGTCCACTGCAAAGTACTTACTTGTGTTAAAAGATATTAATTTATACCCAATTAGTAATGTCGATAGGCTAATTTTGCTCTTTTGATAATAAAGGTTGTCGACCCATGTCCTAGAGTATTGATCAGATTTTAATGTAACTTGCACACAGTGATCACCTGATGAATCTTCAAACAAATGGTGCTCAAAGTCAAGGTCACGTTTGTCACTTTTACATTTTCACAAGAATCACTACTCCTCTAAGAGTATTGGTGTGGATTGTAATGCTCATAAAATGTGTTTTTGTGTGTGCCCCTGAGCCAGCTATACATAAATGCCGTCACTGGGTTTATTTATGACATACTAATGTCTTAAGATAGATTAGGACAGGTTGAGAACTAGAGCTGTGGCGTAAGCATAGCATTGGGTCCTAGCGAGCTGATAATAGGGCAGTAATCTGGTTCACCAACATGATCAGCATAATTTCCTGTTTTTATGAGTGGAAAACTTGAAGTTCAGTTGGCAACATTCCACTGTCATTGTATCTATCGTGCTGGCAGATTTTCAATGGTTCCCTTCCTTCAGATGGAAGCCCTACTGCTAATAGCACTGTCATAAATTGAAATACAGATTTGCCACACGTTGCATACCAGTTGTATCCTTTTAGCTGATGATAATCATGATCTTATTGATCATAATCATGGAGGGAATGGTCATACTGGACTTCCACAATAGGAAGGTGTGGTTGTGGCCTTCCTGTCACCATTATGCTAACATCATAATAATTAAGAAAACTAAAACTAACACTGAAACTAATAAAAACTAAACTGAAATTAATAAAAACTTAACTGAAACAAGCAAGCCCAGTCTGGAAAGTAAGTGAAACTAAACTGAATTGAAAACAAAAACTCAAAGCGAAATAAAAATAAAAAACAAATTAGAAAACACAAAACTATATTATCTCCGAAGCCAGCTAATGCAAAGAAAGCCCGGCTATGTTGAACTTGTTTTATAGTACGTCCTTCAGATCCCTTAGCTGCTGTTTACTATCGGTGTTTATCTGTTCTGTTGATTTTCATTATATTACTGAGCCAGGCAATAAACAGTCATCTACTGTTAAAGTGTCCTGTTTCCTTTCTTCCAACGTTCTAATTGAGTGACAGGAATGTTATACAGCTTGGTGCTTTGAATATCAATTTCATATTTTATCCTGGGTGAGTGAATAAAAATTCCGTAGTGTTAAATCAGAGAAAGGCTTGGACTATTTTATGCACTCATTATAGGTAGCTTAGCTAAATCTAATGCAATCTAACACTTGGAATAAACTGTTCCTTCATGAAGCTTGTAGTGTTCAGTTATGGTGGTGATGATTCATCTTTAGAGGCTGCAGTTTTTGGTAATTTGAAATAAGCTAATGAACAGAGTCAGCTATATTCATTGCCCTCTGTACTGTTGTCTTTGAGATTAATTATTTGGCTTTCTTATGCCTTGAGTGGACATTTTTCTAAATAAGTGGTTGTGTAAGTTGACTAAATTTGTGGACTACCTCCTCACAGAATAAACTTCTGTGTTCAAATTTTAAGGCAATATCAACTAAATTCATTGTTTTCACACAGGTTCAATAATCACTAATAATTGTACTCTTTTTAGGAGGAGTTTGGCTACAATGCTGAAACCCAAAAGCTGCTGTCCAAAAATGGAGAGACACTACTGGGTGCCATCAACTTCTTCATCTCCAGTGTGAACACACTTGTGGACAAAACAATCGAAGACACCATGATCAACATCAAACAGTATGAAATTGCAAGGTAATGAGCCCACGTGTTTCATTCTGCACCAGATCAAATTTTATTTAATCTCAACACACAAATCCTTGTATTATATTACTTTTATTTACAATAATAAAAATGCACATTTGAACTTTTCCCATAATAAGCATGTAAATGCAGTATATACACTTTATTAGATACACCTAGCTAGAACCAGGTTGGACCTGCTTTTGTGTTCAAAACTGCCTTGATTCTTCATGGCATAGGTTCAGCAAGGTGCTGGAAACAGCCATCAGAAGCTGGGTACACTGTGGTTATGAAAGGTTGGATGGATTTAAACAATACTCAGTTGGTACTAAGGGGGGCAAAGTTGGTCAAGACATTATCCCCCACAACATTACAGCATTACCATTAGCCTGAACTGCTGATACAAGACAGAATGGATCCAAGCTTCTCATACTGTTTACGACAAATTCTGACCCTACCATCCGAATGTCACAGCCGAAATCGAGACTCAACAGACCGGGCAACATTTTTCCAGTCTTTAATTGTCCAATTTTGGTGAGATGGTATGAATTGTAGCCTCCGTTTCCTGTTTTTAGCTGACAGGACACATTGTGATCTTCTGCAGTTGTAGCCTGTCCACTTCAAAGTGTGAAGTGTTGTGCATTCAGAGATGCTCTTCTGCATAGTTTGATTGTAACGAGTGGTTATTTGAGTTACTCTTGCCTTCCTATCAACTAGAAACAGACTAACCATTCTGCTTTGACCTCTGACATCGACGAGGCATTCTTCTTTCCTAGAGAACTGTTGCTGATTAGTTTCTCTTTTTTGAACCTAGAGATGGTTGTGCAGGAATATCCCACTAGATCAGCGTTTCTGAAATGGCCATACCAGCCCATCTAGCACCAACCTTCTTTGGGTTGAACTTTAGCAGGTCGTCTTGACCATGTCTATATGCCAAAATGAATTGAGTTGCTGCTCTGTGATTAGATTTTTGCATTAGCAAGCAGATGAACAGGTGCACTTAATGAAGTGGCTGGCGATTTAATAGAAACATTTATGATGCACTAATGTAGAGATTGTTTTGTGTACTAATAAAATTGTTGATTGAGTTATGTTTATCAGCTGTTTGTGTCAGTACAGATATCATTTGATGGTATTTAAATGTATGTTACTGTGATTTCTTTGCAGATGTAATTTATTGTTTGCATTAAATTGTTCCTCTACTCTGTGTATGCACACTTTTACACGTTTCTGATGTGGTTTATATATTTAAAAACTCCTAGGGTTGAGTATGATGCATACCGTACAGATTTGGAGGAGCTAAATTTGGGGCCACGTGATGCCAGCACCATGCCGAAGATCGAGCATTCTCAGCAGCAGTTCCAGATCCACCGCGAGAAGTACGAGAGGATGCGAAACGATGTCTCAGTCAAGCTGAAGTTCCTGGAGGAGAACAAGGTTGGCTAACTGCTAGTTTGTGCTTTGTCACTGCACACACAGTGGCTTTCAGTTCATCTCATCTCTTCTTCTTTCCTTGCTTCCTCAGGTGAAAGTACTGCATAACCAGCTCATCTTGTTCCACAATGCCATAGCTGCATACTATGCTGGAAATCAACAGCAGCTGGAACAGACACTCAAGCAGTTCCACATCAAGTTAAAAATGCCAGGAGGGGAAAGTCCATCTTGGCTGGAAGAGCACTAATCACTCCTTTTGAAACCACCGTGGCTCCGTTTGACTGGACAAACTACAGGATCCTTCTTCCCTCTTTAATGCTACTGTCACTGCTTTTCCAACTTTCAGAACTATAAATGAAACTAAATGCACAAAAGGAAAAAAAAAAAACCCCTCCTACATTCCGTTTTTCTTTTGATGTTAAATCGTTTTTCTTCTCTGTAATTCACTCAAATCGTAAGAAAATGCACTTTTATGATGTTTGACAGATTTGTCGAACAGAAGTTGCTGCAGTAAACACGTTTGGAAACTCTACATGGCCTTTTGTATTCCAGCATATGAATGTTGTGTCCCAGCACAGTGGGCATATTGGATTTGTAAGGGGCAGCTTTTGGATCAAAACAACTGCCATTTTCCTCACATTCATTATACAGCTCTTATTAGCTGATGATACTGGGATGAATGCTTTATGAAAGTTAAGCAGTTCGCTTATTTTTTAACGCAAACTCTTTCATGTATTAATATCAACACCTTCTATGATGTCTGCATCGTGCAAATTGATCACTTTTTCTCGCAAAACTCTGATTAAAGTGGTAGTTTGACCTTTTGGGAATTTGCTTTCTTGCAGAGATTTGAGTAAGACAATCCATACTGTTCTGTCCATTCAGTTTAAAACTGCAACTAGCAGCCACTCGGCTTAGGATAAAGACTGGAAACAAGGGGTAGCCTCCACCAGTTAGAAAGGAATCAGCTTACTAATACCTATAGTTCATGAATACAAAAGCCAAAGTGCATAAAATCAAGTTGTGGATGTGTGGAGGGCTACTGTGTGCCTTTGGGCAGAACCAGGTGGCCAGCTTCCTGACGGTGTATTTTATGCTAAGCTACTGTAACTGACTGCTTTCTCTGTCCTTCTACTTGTTCACAAACCAAAGTATTTCCCAAAAGTCTGAAACACTCCATGTAAAGAGATGTTTAAAAGTCACATTTTTGGCCGTTCACAACATCCTGCATGTTGTGACTCTAAATGATCCCTCGGGTTTTTTTTAGCATTTTTCTCCCTTTTTTTTGGTCTACATTTGGGGCGTGCGAGTGAATGGGTAAAAGTATCAACTCTTAAATTTCAGATAAAATGAAGGACCGGCCTTATGTGAATTGATGTGCCTTGATTTCTTGAATCAGTTCTTCTCTTTAAGTCCATGCTGTCTGGTCTTACTGAAAACTAAGCACTCTCACTACCAATTTTCATGACCTAGTCTTGATATAGGAGAACAGAGCTTGTACAACTCAACATGTTCAAACACCACAAAATTGTAGCTGTTTAAAACAAACAAAACCATTAGGTTGGTGTAAATCTTTCTGAAGATGTGGTATTCAAAGATATTTATCCATATTGCACATATGCACATTTATGCATTTGAGACAAATAAAAAAAAACTTGTTAGAAATGTATAATATGTACGTTTTAAACCAAAATACAATTAACTGGAGGAATTTTGTAAATTTAAACACCAGCATTCTTTTTCATAGGCTTCATTAAAGGTTTCCCTCACTGGGCTATATAAAATTATGTTTTCTCAAAGGGGATTTCTGTCTGGCTTTGAAATCCAGCTGTCGTAGCCTCACGTTGTGGACTTGTACTTTTCCTGTGGCTCACTATAGCAGTTTGAGAGCGTGAATCTTGTACAACAATCTGTTGTTTCCATAAAAATAGATGGCTATATATTTGTAATCTCTATTTTACTTTACTAGTATGACGAATGCTGCCATTTGGCATTGTTTTCCTAAAGACATACATAATGGTGTGCTAGTACCACTATGTACTAGTGGATATCTTCCTTTATAATAATGAAGCATTAACAGATGTTGAGTTAAAAGGAATCTGAATGTCGTGTAACTTTTTTGGGAAAATAAAAAATAAAATTTTCCTTAAATGTCTCCATAGTTTTACTGTTCAGTCACCACCAGGGTCCAGTAAAGAAATAGGAAGCAGCTATTCAGTGGAGTTGGTAACCAGGACTGCTTATGACATGCCCTATGAAAATATACAGTTACATGGCGCATAAATAACCTGATCTGTGTTTTTCCATACTTTCTTTTCACATAGATGGCAGTGATTTATTGTATAGCCTCCTGTACTCTGTTGGCATATGGATTCAGATTGACATATAGGTTTTGTTGAGCGTGGAGCCATTTCACTTGGACTTGTCTGAGTTTACTTAACTCCAGGTGCTTTCAGATTTCTCTTTAGGTTTTTGAAATCACAAGCCTGCCACTCCCACAATTATACATTCGACAGGATCCAGTTAATCCTCAGAAAAAGCTTTGAGGATGTTCATCACCAAATGAGTGACATGTTTTATCTGCAGTCACAAATGAAACCTTTCAGTGTCCCACGCTGGGACAAAAGGAGTGTAGAGGTGTTTTTAAAAACAACAGATAAATGCTTTCAGTGAAAAGGCAGTTTAAAAAGTAATCTCATTATTGTTGGGTCTGTTCCACAAATTATTGCAAACTGTGTTTCATTTAATAATTATACTGTTTTGTAGCTACATCATTTGTAGAAAAAAAGAGATCTTTTTAAAACATTTGAAATGTAATATGGCTAAAATGTGTGGGTGAACATCTTTAAGTTAGAATTTGAAATGTCATTTCTTAAACTGCATTGTGTGGGTTAGCATGATGATATATTGGTGAGCACTGCTGCCACACACGAAGGTGTGTGGCAGCAGGAGTTTAAACCTCCTGGTTGGCCAGGGCATTTCTGTATGGAGTTTGCATGTTCAACCTGTGCCAAAACACATGCATGGCCACAGGTATGGATGTGAGAGTGTGTGGGTGTGCGTCAAGTCCCCTGACTGACCCGTCCAGGGAGGATTTTTTTTCACAGGCCTCCTACCTATGACAGCTGGAATAGGTTACAGTGATGGAGGCTTAATTGTAGCTTTACATTTTTAATCTTTCATCGGTAGTCTGGTCATTATGTCTTATACAAAAGATGGCACACTATTTAGTGTAATTTAGATCCTAACTGTGTGTAGGGGCATGTCGAGAGGGGGGGGCTGGTGTGGAATGTTCCCCCGCATGGATAGAAGTAGGAATGAACTTTGACTCTTTAACATTTACTCAAGTACTTTAGTAAAGTACAAGTTTAATGTATTTCTTTATTTGTGTAATTCTATGTTATGCTACTTTCATCATCTACTCTACTGTACATTATTTTAAATGCAAATGTTGTACTTTGTATATCATTCTGTTTATTTTAAAACTTGTGTTACTTCTAATTTTCAGAGCTACCCAGCAGTGTACAAGGACTTGAAATCATCAACAGCTGCAATGATCCAGTATAATGTATATGAGTCTGAAAAGTGCCATTCTACATTATGAGTATGTTTACTTTATATATATTTTGAGTAGTGTCAGGGGTGCTTCGTGACAGAAGGATAGCAGCAAGCATGAAAGGGAAGGCTCGCAAGACAGTGAGACCTGCTATGGTGACATGCTATGGTTTAGACATGGTGGCGCAGATAAAAAAAACAGGAGGCACAGCTGGGGGTGAAAGAAGTGAAGATGCTGAGATTTATGCTGGGAGTGACCAGGATGAACAAGATCAGGAATGAGCACATCAGAGGGACAGCACAAGTTGAGAAGTTTGGCAATAAAGTAAGAGAGGTAAGGTTGAGATGCTTCGGACATGTGCAGAGGACAAACAGTGGACAAAAAAGGTTGAAGAATGGAGCTGCCAGGTAGGAGGAAAAGAGGAAGACCGCAGAGAAGGTTCATGAATGTAGTGAAGAAGGACATGCAGAGGGTTGGTGTAACAGAAGAGGATGCAAACGGCTAGGGTGAGAATGAGGCAGAAGATCCGCTGTGGTGACCCCTAAACGGAGCAGCTGAAAGACAAAGAAGAACACTAATAAGCTACTTAAGTGGGATTATAACTTTTACTTTACTTTTTTTAACACTTTGCAAAACAATTATCCAACACATAATTATGTTTAAACTCTTGTGTATCACCACTGTCCACATCATAAATCCATAATAGGACACAGAGCTGCACATAAGCCTAAAAATTATACCCAATCACGCTGGTTCAAATTCAAAACCTCTAACTCCCAGCCCATTTCTTATCCCACTGAGCTACATGCTACATGACTTCATACTCTGCTTGCAGCATCCTTGGGCTTATAATGCTGACATCGCAGACAGAGATGCTATGATTCTAACAGTCCAATGCGTAAAGTGCATGACAGTGAATTGCTTAAAGGTGTTGTTTATTGAAAAAAACGGGCCAGAGTAAGAGTAGTCTATATGTGAAGAAAATGTTGTGGATGTCTGTCCACAAACATGTACTAACCAAATAAGCTGATGTTCTTAAGGGGGCGCAAAAAAGAAAAACGCATTTAATTCCTCTTGTGTCAGGAATGGCATGTGGTATAAAACCTCTGCATAATTACCAATGCAGATTAAATCTACTGTGTCTACCTAAAACTAAACTAAAAAGTAAAACTAAGTGAGAAAAAAATTAGTTAACAGAAATAAAAAATAACTACACTTTGGATAAAAATGAAAACTAACCAATATCATACTGGCATGAACCTTTGGCTGCTCCCCTGTATTCTCCCCAAGGGGTCGCCACAGCAAATTAATCTGCATTGGTAATTTTACAGAGGTTTTATGCCAGATACCCTTCCTGACGCAGCCCTCCATGGTGAGAGGGGCTTGTGTCCCCACCTGGGATCAAACCAGGGACCTTTCGCTTATAAGGCGAATGTGTAAAGCACTACACTACAGGGACACACTAACTAAAATCATACTGGGTGCTCATGAAACTAACTAAAATAAAAGCAAAAATATACAGAAAATGTCCTTAGTTTTACTCTTTGTCAATTTGGTCAAATTTGGTAAGACAACCTGTCTCCTGAGGCTTTAGTGCATCTGTTTATTGAGACTCAAGATGTCTACATGACTGAGAGTCAAAACTGCCTCCACAAAGTGTTGTGCAATTTCTAATCCGAACATCTTAAATCCTCACCTGACAAACAGAATCCATAAAAAAAAACTAAAACTAACACTGAAACTAACAAAAACTAAACTGAAACAAGCAAATCCACTTTGGAAACTAACTGAAACTAAAGTGAATTGAAAAAAGTAAAAAAAAAATAAAAACGGAAAATATTTGGAAATTACAAAGCCATATTAACTGGTGGCAAAACTTTGGGGAAAAAATACAAGGTTGCAGTCAAAGGTGCATTGTAGTAATCTGATCTAAATTTCTCCTTTTGTAAGAAGCAGTCTGGCCGAACCTCTATTCTAAGTAGAAACAAAGTCAACATACATTTGTCTGCAGACTATGTTTGACTTTATGTCAGGGTTTCAACTAAGTTGCTATCCATAGTTTCCACATGACATCACAACATACGAGCGGCCACCATTGCTATAGGCAAGCTGTAGGCAGCTGTGCATTCAGGACACTTGAGGAAACGTCATCAACCCAACCATTAACAAACTGATTGTACGCCTCCAGTCACTTGTAGGCCTGTAATTGCTCACTGGTATAAAAGCTGCATGCCAGCACAAGATAATGGTACACGTCATAGTACTGAATTGGTGGCAATGCTGAAACTTCATGGTTCAGCTTTTCCTTTGCTAACGAGTATGGATCCACACCTATTACACCAATTTTCTCATCGTATCTCTTTCTATCCTCCATACTTAATGATTCTACATAGTCTTTCTCCTTTTGCCTTTTCATGATTTTTATCACAAGTTGAATCCAACATCAAACCA